>JAUMJK010000487.1:0-146095 GCA_033558105.1 Coccyzus lansbergi
CTAGGGGGGATGCATCTCCTTCTAGAGGGGCATGTGTGACTCTTATGGGGGAAGCAGCCCCTCTAGAGGGGATTGTGCCACTTCTAGGGGAGATGCAGTCCCTCTGGAGGGGATCGTGTCACTCCTAGGGGGGATGCAGCCCCTCTAGAGGGGTTTGTGTCACCTTTAGGGTGGATGCAGCCCCTCTAGAGGGGTTTGTGTCACCTTTAGGGTGGATGCAGCCCCTCTAGAGGGGTTTGTGTCACTGTGGGGGGCTGTGGCACCTGTCGGGCGCTGCCCTGGCCGGAGCTTTGGGGCGGGAGGAGGAGCCGCTCGGCCCCTTTCGCTTTCATTTCTGGGTGCGGGAGCAGTCCCGACAGAGCTCGGTGGGCTCGTCCCGGCTCTCAACTCATGCCTCGGCTGCCGCTGCCCGAGGCCCAGAGCCGAGGGGCTGCCTTCGTGCGCTTCCTGCGGGACACGGGCAGGGGGGGGCGAGAGCAGCAGGGATGTGCTCAGGAACATCTACACCCTCGAGTTCCGCACCAGGTGAGAGCGAGGACCACTCTGGCACACCTGGGCTGGCAACGCCCTCTTCCCTGACCAGCTCTCCCCTTTTCTCTAGCTGGCATCCCCCCCTCTTCCCTGACCAGCAGCCCCCTCTACTCTGACCATCACCCCCCTCTTCCCTGACCAGCTCTCCCCTTTTCTCTAGCAACATCCCCCCTTCCCAGGCCAGCATCCCCCTTTTCCTTGACCAACACTCCCCTTTTCCCTGACTGGCATCCCCCTCTTCCCTGGCCAGTATCCCCCTTTTCCCTGATCAGCTCTCCCCTTTTCCCTGACCAGCATCCCCCTCTTCCCTGACTAGTATCCCCCTCTTCCCTGACTAGTATCCCACTCTTCCCCGACCAGCTCTCCCCTCTTCCCTGACCAGTACCCCCTCTCTTCCCCGACCAGTACCCCCTCTCTTCCCTGACCAGTACCCCCTCTCTTCCCTGACCAGCACTCCCCTCTTCCCTGAGCAGTATCCCCCTTTTCCCTGACCAGCATCCCCCTTTTCCCTGACCAGCACCCCCTCTCTTCCCTGACCAGCTCTCCTCTCTTCCCTGAGCAGTATCCCCCTTTTCCCTGACCAGTTCTCCCCTTTTCCCTGACCAGCACCCCCTCTCTTCCCTGACCAGCTCTCCCCTCTTCCCTGACCAGCACCTCCTCTTTTCCCTGACCAGTATCCCCCTCTTCCCTGACCAGTATCCCCCTTTTCCTTGACCAGCATCCCCCTCTTCCCTGACCAGCTCTCCCCTTTCCTCTAGCTGCATCCCCCTCTTCCCTGACCAGCATCCCCCTTTCTCTAGCTCCATCGCCCTCTTCCCTGGCCAGCTCTCCCCTCTTCCCTGACCAGTATCCCCCTTTTCCCTGACCAGCTCTCCCCTTTTCTCTAGCCACATCCCCCTTTTTCCCTGACCAGCATCCCTCTCTTCCCTGACTAGTATCTCCCCTCTTCCTGACCAGCTCTCCCCTCTCCCCTGACCAGCACCTCCACTCTTCCCTGACCAGCTCTCCCCTCTTCCCTGACCAGCATCCCCCTCTTCCCTGACCAACACTCCCCTTTTCCCTGACCAACACTCCCCTTTTCCCTGACCAGTATCCCCCTTTTCCCTGAGCATCTCTCCCCTTTTCTCCATCCACATCCCCCTTTCCCCTCTCCCACCCCAACCTGCTCCCCTCTCCAGCCCCTTCTCGTGGCCAGAGCTGCTGGTCCCTGGCCAGCATCGCCCCTTCCCCTGGTCTGTGTCACTGGTCCCCAGCATCCCTGGGGATGTCACTTCTAGGGAGAATGCAGCCCTTCTAGAGGGGATTGTGTCACTTTTAGGGGGATGCAGCCCTTCTAGAGGGGATTGTGTCACTTTTAGGGGGATGCAGCCCCTCTAGAGGGGCATGTGTCACTTTTTTGGGGGAAGCAGCCCTTCACCCAGGCTCCCAAGCCACCTCCAGCCCGAAGCTGGGGCTCAGGGGGTCTGCAGGGTCTTCCCTCCATCCCCTGCCAGGGTTGGGTGGACAGAGTGTCCTTTCCAAGCAGCTCGGAGACACCAGGACCAGGTAAATTCAAGTGTAGAGGTCATGTTCTCTCCAGGCACAGAGCTCCAGGCACCAGCCCCGTGTGTCCCCAGGGTCCCCGTCGCCCAGAGCCCCTCTGGGTGTTCCCTGGCTGAAGGACTTGGGTGCTCAGCACTCGCCACCCTCCCCGACTCACCCTACTGACACCATCACTCTGGCCTCGTGCCAGGTCACCTCTGTCAATAATTAGCAAAGCCAGGCTCAGGCTGCCAAGGGCTGCAGGGTGAGATAAGGGGGGGCGGGAGGAGGCGCCCGGGGAGGGGTCACTGCTGGAACCACTTCAGACATGACTTGGAGGAGACTTCACCTACACCAGCTCAGCCCTGGGGACAGGGACGTGTTGCTGTCCTGCTGCTGCCTGTGTCCTGGCAGGGCCTGCACGGACAGTGATGTGCGGCACAGCTGGAACAGCCAGAGAATCATAGAACAACCAGGTTGGAAGAGACCCATCGGAACGTCTAGTCCAACCATTCCTATCAAACACTAACCCATGTCCCTCAGGACCTCATCCACCCGTCCCTTAAACACCTCCAGGGAAGGGGAATCAACCACCTCCCTGGGCAGCCTGTTCCAATGCCCCTTTCTGGGAAAAACTTTCTCCTAATCTCCAGCCTAAATCTCCCCTGGTGGAGCTTGAGGCCATTCCCTCTCATCCTGTCCCCTGTCCCTTGGGAGAAGAGCCCAGTTCCCTCCTCTCCACAACCTCCTTTCAGGTAGTTGTAGAGAACAATGAGGTCTCCTCTCAGCCTCCTCTTCTCCAGGATAAACCCCCCCAGCTCTCTCAGCCGCTCCTCATAGGGCCTGTTCTCCAGCCCCTTCACCAGCTTCGTTGCTCTTCTCTGGACTCTCTCCAGAGCCTCAACATCCTTCTTGTGCTGAGGGGCCCACAACTGGACACAGGATTCAAGGAGCGGCCTCCCCAGTGCTGAGTCCAGAGGGAGAATAACCTCCCTGGCCCTGCTGGTCACACCATTTCTGATCCAAGCCAGGATGCCATTGGCCTTCTTGGCCACCTGGGCACACTGCTGGCTCATGGTCAGTTGCTGTCGACCAACACCCCCAGGTCCCTCTCCTCCTGGCAGCTTTCCAGCCAGGCTTCTCCCAGTCTGTAGCTCTGGCACATCTGGAATGGCCCTGGCCCAGCTGTGAGAGCTGTACCCAGCATGGAGCTGCTGGTGCATCCTGTAAAGATGCAAGATGTGGCAGGGGCCAGCCCAGAGCCCCAGTGCCCCCTCTCCCAGTGCAGAGAGGGGTCCCTGAGCGCCCCTCACCCCAGTGCCCTGCTTCCCCAATCCCTCCCGCTCACCTCCTCTCCGCGTCCCCAGCTTTGCTCCGTCCCACTCACAACCCCCTCTGTCTGGCCTGTGCAGGACCGATGAGAAGATGCCCAGCTTCTCCACCCTCCTGTACGCGCTGAAGGTGTCGCATCAGGCGCAGGTGCACGGGCAGGTGGTGCACTTCAAGAAGGTGAGGGAGGCCTCGCGGTGACTCCCACTGGGGCTGGTTTAGCCCCGGTGCCCAACGAGCCCCCGTGGCGGCACTGACGCTGACTGCTCTTGCAGGAGAAGAGGCGCGTGGTGGTGGCCGATCAGTACCGGAGACCCCGAGCCAAAGCGGAGGTGTCGGTGCCTGCGGACCCCCCAGGCCAGCAGCCCAGCCCCAGCCCAGCAGCACCCCAGAGCCGCGCCAAGAAGTGGTATAGCAGTAGTCCCCCTGCCCACTCCGGCCCCACCGACCCCTGGGCAGCCGGGGGACCCTGACCCTCCCTCCCCGCAGGGCTGAGTTCATCCGCGAGAAGCACGGGGTGCGGATCGTCTCGGAACATGACCAGGGCGATGGCCACATCCGCTTGGCGGTGGTGCCCGGGCAGCCCACGACGGTGACGCTGCAGGTGCAGAACCGCGGGGCTGAGGCCGTGATGCTGCGGCGCTGCCAGCCCTGCCAGCGGCCGCCGGAGCTCTCCTTCACGGACGAGCAAGGGGCGATGCAGGGCCAGGCCCTGCTGCTGCACCCAGGTAGGGCCTCACGCCCGCCCTGCCCTTCTCCCTGTCCCGCGGGATGGGACGCAGGGCTCCGTTCTCACCTCTCCGCCCCTGCAGGTGGCACCTACCCCATCCAGGTGCGCTGCCTGGCCACCTGCAACGGGTACTTTGCCGCCTTGGTGGTCTTCGAGTTCACCAAGGAGCCGGACGAGTCCTTCAGCGTCGGGTGCCACGTGGCGGCCGTCGCCGAGAGCCAGCTGGCCAAGGAGCTGGGGCCCTCGGCGCCTTTCCAGCCGTACCAGGCCAGCCTGCAGTGCCCCATCACCGTCATCACCGAGGACGGCATCCCCCCCAGCAGGTACGTGGTGAGGCATCAGCTGCCATCCCGCACAGAGGGCACCGGGGCAGGGGTGGGACTGGGTGGACTCTGGGGTCCCAGGTTGCCCAGAGCAGCAGGGGTGGCTGCCCCATCCCTGGAGGGGTTCAAGGGCAGACTGGATGGGGCTTGGAGCCCCTGATCCATGGGAGATGTCCCTGCCCAGGGCAGGGGTGGCACTGGGTGGGCTTTGTGGTCCCTTCCCACCCAACCCTTTCCGTGGTTCTACCATCCCCGTGTGACGGCTGGTGACAGCAGGGCTGGGGACACCCCGTTTGGCAGGGCCGAGGGGAGCCCAGCCCCGCGGCACCGCTGTCCCCTCCACCCAGCTATGAGAAAAATGAACTGGAGAGGGAAATCCCTCTGGGCACCTACCACTACCCGAAGAGTCTCAAGGACACCATCCTGCTTGGACCCAACGCTGGTGCCAGCTCCAGTTGGTCTGCCATGCGGTGAGTCCTCAGGCTGCACCAGGGGAGGTTTGCATTGGATACTGGCAACAATTTCTTTACTGACAGAGTGGTGAAGCCCTGGCAGAGGCTGCCCAGGGCACTGGGGGAGTCTCCATCCTTGCAGGGGCTCAGAAACCATGTGGCCGCAGCACATGGTTTAGTCATAGAATCATAGAACAACCAGGTTGGAAGAGACCCCATTGGATCTTCTAGTCCAACCATTCCTATCAAACACTAACCCATGTCCCTCAGGACCTCATCTACCTGTGCCTTAAACCCCTCCAGGGAAGGTGACTCAACCACCTCCCTGGGCAGCCTATTCCAATGCCCAATGACCCTCTGTGTGAAGAACTTCCTCCTAATCTCCAGCCTAAATCTCCCCTGGTGGAGCTTGAGGCCATTCCCTCTCGTCCTGTCGGCACAGTGGGGACTGGGCTGATGTCGGAATCGATGATCTTAGAGTTTTTTCCAACCTTAATGACTCTACGAGTGCTGCAGGGTTGGGGGCGGCCTTGCCTGGCTCTGCCCCTCATCGTCCCTTGGCCAAGGAGTCCCAGCGATGTCTCTGCTGCCTGCAGGTCGCTGCTGGAGGCTCCTCTGCAGGCAGAGAACTACCAGCAGAAGTTCCAGCTGCTGCTCCACCTGGAGGAGATCCAGAGGGAGGTGGACATCAGGCGCTACGACATGCAGGACGCGGCCATGGTGCAGGACAAGGCGCTGCTGGTCCTCAGCGTGTGTAGGAGGAGCCGAGGGGTGGGAGAGGGGCTGGGGCTCCCCTGGCACCTGGTGTCACGTGGGAGGTTTCAGAGAACCACCAGGTTGGAAGAGACCCACCAGATCATGGAGTCCAACCATTCCTATCAGGGAATTCGGTTTGTCGCAGGTCCCTGGAGTGGCCGAGAACCGCCCGTCGGTGCTGAAGGGGGATCACCTCTTGGTCCACCTGAGCAGCGAGCGGGGCTGCTCCCCACTCGTCCAGTACAAGGGCTACGTGCACGGCGTGGAGCTCGACAAAGTCAGCCTGGGCTTCTCCTCCAAGTGAGTGATGTCCGACCCCAGCAGCCCCCTCGGCTGGGAATGGGCCGTGGAGGGCGAGGGAGCATCCCCGCTCCCTGCTCACTCTGCTCCTTCCCAGGCTGATGAAGAAGTTTGTGAACAACCTGCGGTTCGACGTCACCTTCACCTTCAGTCGGCTGCCGCTGCAGGTGCAGCACCGGGCGGTGGCCCTGGCCATGCAGCGCGGCTTGTCCGGCGTCCTCTTCCCCTCTGGCTCCTGCCGAAGGTCCCTCTTCACGGACACCTTCCAGCCCCAGTGAGTGGAGGGGACGGCACGGGGTGGGGACGGGGACCGGCACCCTCAGCCTCCGCTCCCACAGATGGTTCGACCGCAAGCTGTTGGCCAACGAGGAGCAGCGCAGGGCCGTCACGCACATCGTGACCGGGATGTCCAGGCCGGCCCCGTACCTCATCTTCGGTCCCCCTGGCACCGGCAAGACGGTCACGCTGGTGGAGGCCATCAAGCAGGTGAGCGGCCGGCGTCTAGATCCAGCCCTGGGCACCCCTGCCCCACGCTGGGGCTCAGCGCCGTCGCCCTGTCCTCGCACCCAGGTCTGGACGTGCTTCAAGGAGGCGCGGATCCTGGCGTGCGCCCCCTCCAACAGCGCCGCGGACCTGCTGTGCCAGCGCCTCGTCAAGGACTTCGCCCCTCGCTACGTCTACAGGCTGATCGCCAGCTCCAGGAACTACCAGGAGGTGCCTGCGGACATCAGGGTACGTCCCTGCCCTTCGCCCTGCGCCCGCGGCACTGAGGGGCTGTTGGCCCCGACACGCCAGGATCCCACCCAGCGCCTGTTTTCCAGCCCTGCTGCAACTGGGATGAGAAGCAGAGCTGCTACGTGTACCCCAGCAAGAAGCACCTGGGCTGCTATCGCATCATCATCACCACACTGGTGACAGCAGGAAGGTCGGAGCACCTGAGACCATCCTGCAGCGGGTAGACCTGGGGGCTGCCTCGGGGCCAGAGGTGCAGCGAGGAGGAGAGGGGGATGCAGGAGGACCCCTTGTCTATGGGAGGATGAGGACGGGGGGAGGAAGGCTGCCCAGTTAGGGCAGGGATGCTCAGGCAGCCTCCTCCACCTCTCGCCCAGGCTGGTGTCGGCCAACCTCCCCCCAGGGTTTTTCTCCCACGTCTTCATCGACGAGTGTGGCCAAGCGGTGGAGACGGAAAGCGTGGTGGCCATCGCGGGTGAGTGGCCTCGGGGACCAGTGTCTCTGCTTGGCCCGGGGACTCCCCCACTGTTCCCCCGGCTGAGCTCCCCCTCTGCCCAGGGCTCCTGAGCGCCATGGACCAGAAGACCAACCCCAATGGGGGGCAGCTGGTGCTGGCAGGAGACCCCCAGCAGCTGGGCCCCGTGCTGAGGTCGCCGCTGGCCATGGAGCATGGCTTGGGTGAGCGGGAGAGGGCCGGGAGCGCTGCCGGCGCTGGAGCCAGGCGGCCTGACCGGGAGCCACAGCATCTCTCTGGGCACAGGCACTTCGCTGCTGGAGAGGCTGATGCGGCACAACCCTCTCTACAAGAAGTCGAGCAGCGGATACGACCCTCAGTTCGTCACCAAACTGCTCTGGAACTACAGGTGAGGGCGGGGAAGGTGCCGGCAGGGACGGGTGTGGGATCAGGGGGTGCACCCTGAGCTCCGGCTGCAGCAGATGAGACTGTGGCACCCACCTTGTGCACCTTGGACGGGGCTTTGGGCACCCTGACCCAGCAGGAGGTATCTCTGCAGGCGGCAGGGATGGGACCTGGGGGAGGCTTTAAAAAGTCCCTTTCAAGCCGACCCGTTTCGTGACTCCGTGCGCTGCCCCTGCCAGGTCCCACGAGGCCATCCTCAGGGTCCCCAACGAGCTCTTCTACGACAGCGAGCTCAAGGCCTGCAAGAGCGAGGGGCTCGACGTCCGCAGTCTGTACTGTGACTGGGAGGAGCTCCCCAAAAAAGTGAGGGGGCGATAGGGACGGGGCCCCCAGGGGAAGCCCCCAGGCTGCAGGGGGAGCAGGGCCCAACGCTCTCCCCCTTCCCAGGGCTTCCCCATCATCTTCCACGGGGTTTGCGGGGAGGATCGGAGAGAGGCCAAGAGCCCCTCATTCTTCAACACGTCTGAGATCGAGGTGCTGCTCCAGTACCTCAAGAAGCTGCTGCAGAGCCAGGGCAAGGGCGGCTGCCCCAGCGTCTCGCCCAAGGAGGTCGGCATCATCTCTCCCTACAGGAAGCAGGTGTGGGTCACGGCTCTGGGGACGAGGATGGGGACAGGGGGGCAGTGGGATGGTGCTGTGGCCGCTGGACTGTGCTGTGCGCTTCCCCCAGGTGGAAAAGATCCGCAAAGCCATCACATCCCTGGACCCCGACCTGCGGGCACTGCCAGACATCCACCTGCTGAAGGTGCAGCCCTGGGTGCAGGGGAGGGAGGGTCCCCCCACCGGCCCAGGGTCGCCCCCCCAACCCCTCACCCGCTCTCCGTGTCCCAGGTGGGCTCCGTGGAGGAGTTCCAGGGCCAGGAGCGGCGCATCATCCTCATCTCCACCGTGCGCAGCTGCAGCGAGTACTTACAGTTCGACCAGGACTTCAGGCTGGGCTTCCTCAAGAACCCCAAGGTCTGCTGCCGCCCTAAGCAGCCCCCCGAGCACCCCCTGCTCCCCTCCCGTGTCCTGCCGCGAGCGCTCGCTGCCTGTGCCCGCGCCAGGCTGGGGAGGCAGGCCAAGCCCTCGCTTTCCTGCTCTTTTCAGAGGTTCAACGTGGCCATCACGAGAGCCAAGGCTCTGCTGATCGTGGTGGGGAACCCGGCCGTGCTCAGCAAGGACCAGCACTGGCAGAGGTGAGGCCAGTCCCTTCGCAGACGTCGCTCGCGGGCACCAGGCCTCGCTGCCACCCCCTGCCCGCCTGCCCGTGCTGTGCCCGCAGGTTCCTCAGGTACTGCCAGGAGCAGGGAGGCTACACGGGGTACCCCTACGTGGACGGGAGCCTGGCAGAGGACGGCCTCGCCGACAACCTCCAGGCACTGCGGCTCAGCCAGTAGCAGCCAGGTGAGCAGCACCAGGAGCTGCCTTGTGGCCGACTCGTGTGCACTAGGGGTGCCCAGAGGCCTCTCCTCGCCAGGGTGGCCTCAAGTCACACTAGGGGAGGTTGAGATGGGAGGTTGAATGGCCTCAAGCTCCACCAGGGGAGATTTAGGCTAGAGATTAGGAGGAAGTTTTTCCCAGAAAGGGTCATTGGGCATTGGAATAGGCTGCCCAGGGAGGGGGTTGATTCCCCTTCCCTGGAGGGGTTTAAGGGACGGGTGGATGAGGTCTTGAGGGACTTGGTTTAGTGTTTGATAGGAATGGTTGGACTAGAAGATCCGATGGGTCTCTTCCAACCTGGTTGTTCTATGGTTCTATGATCAGGGACAATTCCTTCACCAAAAGGGTTCTCGGGCTCTGGCAGAGGCTGCCTAGGGGGGTGGTCAATTCCCCGTCCCTGGAGGGTTTAAAAGATGGGGAGATGAGGTGCTCAGGGATGGTTTAGTAACAGGCAGGGAGGGTTGGACTTGATCTCAAAGGTCTTTTCCAACCTAAGGATCTACCATTCCTGCAGCTCAGGGTGTCTGGGCTCAGGCTCCCACCTGGGCTCTCTGTCCCCTTCCAACTCGGGGACCAACTCTGCCCTGGGCTTTCTCCGCAGGAAACCCCCCTGGGAAAGACGCCCTGTGTAGCTCCAGCACCCTCAGCCTGCCCTTGGCCACCAGCAGCCGCCTGCCTATCCCTTTCCTCGGTCCTGGGGTGCTCAGTGCTCCGTGCATCCCTGTGGGAACGGGGCTGAGCCCCCCGGGAAGGGGCTCCTGCCAGGCCACAGCACACAGAGCATGGAGCAGCCCCCTCCCCTGGCAAAGCGGGACCCTTCTCCTTTTTAAAAAGCTTTTGGGACGGCCGTGGAAGACCAGTTCCCTGTGCCTGGTCCCACCATTCCAAGAATGGCTAAAGTGCAAGTCTGGCCCTCAGGCAGCGTCCCTGAGTGAGCAGGGACACCCCCCAGCAGGGCCTGGGGCTCCCCGGGCTGCGCGGGCACCACTCACTGGGTTTCCCTGCAATAAACGTTTAGAGAAAAGCAGCCTGTGGATGTCTGGTCACATCAGCTGGGGCTGCCGGGGCAGGGACAGGCCAGCCCGGTGACACGAGAGGGGCTGCAGGGGGATAGCCAGGCCCCCAGGAGCAGCCCTGGGCAGCCCAGAGGCCACACAAACAGCGTTCCCGTTACTAAAATACAAGTTTGGGTTTATTCCCCCATTAAGGCAATTCTGTTTACTGGTGCTGAGTCCATGACCGATGTGGATGTGAAGGCATCACTGGCAGAGCTCGGAACCTGGGAGCGGAGCTGCCCCGGCTGAGCTCATGGGGAGGGGGCAGAGCCCCCAGGGGCCCAGCAGATCCCAAACACGAGCTGTGGGGGGAGAGCTAACGCCACTACAATCCCCACAGCAGAGACAAAACTCAAGGAGGTTGGTACAAAATGGGTGACGCTGAGTTACCCGAATGCCCAGCCCGTAGAGAGCAGGGAGAGCGAAGGCACTGGCTCCTCACAGTCACGCAGGGACACCCCCTGGGCTTGGGTGGCAGCTCTCGCGTGGAGGGTTCGGGGCAAGTACTGGCACCACGAGGTCCCTTTTTGCCAGCACTCCCTGGGACGCGGCACAGGCGGCTCCTCCCGGAGCTCAGAGCAAGGGGCAGCCTCTGCGCTTCTTGTTCTTGCGAACCTGCAGGCCGGCGCGCGTCGCCATCTCGAACACCTCCCGCACTCCCTCCTTCGTCTTGGCCGAGCACTCCAGGTAGCCGAAGGCGTTGATCCTGTTGGCCATGTCTCTTCCTTCCTCCGGCTTCACCGGCTCCTGGAAAGCATTCAGAAGAGGGGTTAGAAACATCACCAGAAACCAGCAGCGAGAGCCCAGCGCCTGCCCTCGGGGCACCCAGCCCTCAGGGCAACCCAGCCCTCGGGGCCAGGGTCTAGCACAGCAAAGGGAGCCCCAGTGGAGGCAGAATGGTGCTCGGCTGCCCCGACCTGCTTCATCTTGGCCAGTTCTCGCCGCGTGTGCTCGTCGTTCCGCAGGTCCTTCTTGTTCCCCACCAGGATGATGGGCACGTTGGGGCAGAAATGCTTCACCTCAGGCGTCCACTTCTCGGGGATGTTCTCTGCAACGAGCACACGTGGAACCCCTTGAGCCGAGGGGCTGCTCCCCCCCAGCCTCCCCACGGCTGCAGGAACCAGCACTGGGCTTTTTCCATGGGAATGGGGGAGCTCACCCCGCAGCATCCCCCTCTCCCATCAGCCCCACCAAGTTTCCCGGAGCCCCTGCAAAGCCAGGAGGATGGAGGGGAGGGGCTGGCCCCCCCAGATGGTTTAGCAGCAGCTCCCAGTGCTGTGGGACCCCCCCAAGTCGCCCCTGGGGCCCTACCGAGGCTGTCTGGGCTGTCAATGGAAAAGCACATGAGGATGACGTCTGTGTCTGGGTAGGAGAGAGGCCGCAGCCTGTCGTAGTCCTCCTGTCCTGCCGTGTCCCACAGTGCCAGCTCCACCTGGGATGGAAAAGGGTCACAGTTTTAATGCCTCAGGTAGAGCCGTGGTCTTCCTCAAACTAGGTCCCATTCAGGGATGTGGCAGACGTGGGGCTCCCCCAGTGCTGTGGGTGTCTCAGTTGCACAGACAACCAACACATCAGCACTGCCCACACCAGATCACGGGAGCGAGGGGACGGCAGCCCACGACGGTCCTTACCTGCTTCCCATCTACCTCTATGTCAGCAATGTAGTTCTCGAACACAGTCGGAACGTAGACCTCGGGGAACTGGTCCTTGCTGAACACGATCAGCAGACACGTCTTCCCGCAGGCTCCGTCCCCCACGATCACCAGCTTCTTCCTGATGGCTGCCATGGCTGTGGGGACAGCAGCTGCGGCACAAGCTCTTGGAGGCCCAGACGGGCACGACCTGTGTGCCTGGCACCCCACGCCAGGCTGGCCCCGTCCCAGCTCATCCCTGCTCGGAACTACCTCATCCCACCAGCCACTGACACCAAATCAACCTGGCAGCAAGGAAAACACTTGGCCCAGTTCTGGGCCCCTCAGCACAAGGATGTTGAAGCTCTGGAGCGAGTCCAGAGAAGAGCAACAAAGCTGGTGAAGGGGCTGGAGAACAGACCTGATGAGGAGCGGCTGAGAGAGCTGGGGGGGTTTATCCTGGAGAAGAGGAGGCTGAGAGGAGACCTCATTGCTCTCTACAACTCCCTGAAAGGAGGTTGTGGAGAGGAGGGAGCTGGGCTCTTCTCCCAAGGGACAGGGGACAGGACAAGAGGGAATGGCCTCAAGCTCCACCAGGGGAGATTTAGGCTGGAGATTAGGAGGAAGTTTTTCACGGAAAGGGTCATTGGGCATTGGAACAGGTTGCCCAGGGAGGGGGTTGATTCTCCTTCCCTGGAGGTGTTTAAGGGACGGGTGGATGAGGTCCTGAGGGACATGGTTTAGCGTTTGATAGGAATGGTTGGACTAGAAGATCCGATGGGTCTCTTCCAACCTGGTTGTTCTATGATTCTGTGATTTACCCTGAAAAAAGCTACCTGAAACCTTCTCAGACCTAGACCTCCAACATCCACGTGAGAAGACATCCTCACACAAAGGACCTTGAGTTCAGTGCTGCAGTTTTGGGCCTCACAGTTGCAGTTTTGGGCCTGACAGTTGCATTTTCTGCCCTGTGAGCCGTCCCTTGGCTGTGCCGCATGGGGCAGTCGGGTTTTGCAGTGCGCTCCAGCGACTGCCCGGAGCCAGAGTCAGAGCGGAGCAGCCAAGTTGGCTTCTTTTCATGGCTAAATCCCCCAGAAACGTCCACAAGCCAAACAGAGACAGGGACTTGGAGCAGAAGAATTTTTAGAGCCTAAACAAGGCTTGAAGCACAAGCTGCGTGGGAAGGCGCTGCCTGCCCTCGCCTCCTTCCCACAGGACGTGGTGCCGAGCTCTTATTTCGCCTCCCGCGGAAGCGACCGTGTTCCCAGACTCACGGCACTACAAGCAGCTCACAGAAAGCCTCCCCTGCATCCCCCCAGACCCACAGCTGCCGATACCAGAGCCATGCCCGACGGCCACTGCCCAGGGCCGGTCAATATTTGCTAACACATTCCTTACTCCTCGCGCCAGCCCAGGGCAAACAGCACTAGGAGGTGAGCGCAGGCGAACGCTCAATAACACACTGGAAGACAGCGGCTTGGCTTATTTTCCACTTAAAAACATCTTTCCCTGGAGAAGCCGGAGCTGTCAGGAGCACAGATCAATTGAAGATCCATGAAATCCTCCCCCCAACCTTCAGCTCTGCCACTTGTAGCTGAACGTAAACCGGAACCGCTCAGACACCAAAAAGCACTTGGAAAAACGAGAATCCAATGCAACTGGTCCCAGTGAGATCACAGAATCACAGAACAACCAGGTTGGAAGGGACCCAGCGGATCTTCTAGTCCAACCATTCCTATCTAAATGATGCAGCCAACCCAAAGCTGCTCTCTCCCTGTCTCTGCTTCCACCACCTGAACACCGTGTTGAGGAGCTGGGGGGCTCAGCCGGGTCCCTGCCCCACGGAACGACCGGGGCAGCGAGGGGGCTGAGCTGGGATTTTGGGGTCTGGCAGCCCCTGGGAAGCCTTGGCCGCCGGTTCACGCTGGCAAGAGCGGCGCAGTCATGGTTTTGGAATGCTCCCCTGCTCCGGAGACGTTACACAATTGTGGCTCCCTCCCCGCGAGCCCCCCTAACGTAAATGTTTAAAAATGAGCTCAGCCGCAAGCAAAGGCAGCTTTTGGCCTTTTTTCTCTGAAGCAAACACGGAGCGGCAGCTCTGGGAGCGAGGGGACGCACAGGGACACTGCCGGAGAAGGGAAGTGGGGGATGATGGTGGGACAGGGTGGCAGCCTCTGGCTCCCCCAAGCTGGGTGACACCCGTGGGTCGGAATTCCCTGGAGCGATGGCTCACGGAGGCCAAGAACCGCTGACCCATCCCTGCCCCACACCCAGGGACACACACCCTGTCCCGGCTGCTCCCATCCTGTCCCCTCCCATCCCATCCCATCCCATCGGATCCCATTCCATCCCATCCTGTCCCATCCCAGACCCCAGAGCCCACCAGGAACCCCAGACACCAGTTACCCCGTTCCCCACCACTAACCCCCTACCAGTAACCATCCACCCCCCCAGTAACCCCACACCCCAGTTCCCCTAGTCTCCACCAGTAACCCCAGTCCCCGTCAGGCGCCTCACACCCCACAGCCCCCATCCCAACCAGTAACATCCTACCCTAGTTCCCCCAGTTTCCATCAGTAACCCCAGATCCACCAGTAATCTCATCTCCCAGTTCCCCCAGTCTCTCCCAGTAATGCCAGCTCCCAGATCTCCCAGTCTATCCCAGTAACCTCAGCTCCCAGTTCCCCCAGCCTCTCCCAGTAATGCCAGCTCCCAGTTCCCCCAGTCTCTCTCAATAACCCCAGCTCCCAGTCCCTGAGTCTCTCCCAGTAACCTCAGCTCCTAGAACCCCCAGTCTCTTCCAGCCTCTCCCAGTAACCCCAGCTCCCAGACCCCCAGTCTCTCCTAGTAATCCTAGCTCCCAGTTCCCCCAGTCTCGGCCAGAAACCCCAGCTCCCAGTCCCCCAGTCTCTCACAATAACCCCAGGTCCCAGTCCTACAGTCTTTCCCAGTAACCTCAGCTCCCAGTCCCCTAGTCTCTTCCAGTCTCTCCCAGTAATGCCAGCTCCCAGTTCCCCTAGCTTCTCCAAATAACCCCAGCTCCCAGTCCCCCAGTCTCTCCCAATAACCCCAGCTCCCAGTCCTACAGTCTTTCCCAGTATCCCCAGCTCCCAGTCCCCCAGTCTCTCCCAATAACCCCAGCTCCCAGTCCTACAGTCTCTCCCAGTAACCTCAGCTCCCAGTCCCCCAGTCTCTTCCAGTCTTTCCCAGTAATGCCAGCTCCCAATTCCCCTAGTCTCTTTTAGTAACCCCATTTCCCAGACCCCCCAGTCTCTTTCAGTCTCTCCCAGTAATCCCAGCTCCCGGTTCCCCCAGTCTCTCCCAGTTCCCCCAGTTCCCGCACCTCTCTCGGTCGCTCCCGGTCCCAGCGCGGCTCAGGCGGCCCCGCCCCGTCCGGGGGCTGAACGGAGGGCGGGGCCGGGGGGAACCGACCCGGGAGGGACCGAACCCGGGGGGGACCGATCCTTGGGGGGAAACCGAGCTGGGGCGGGAACCGAACCCGGGGAGAACCGAACCCGGGGGGAACGGGCCTGGGGGGGAACCGAGCCCGGGGGGACCGAGATCGAGGGGGAACCAGGCCCGGGGGGACCGAGATCGAGGGGGAACCAGGCCCAAGGGACCTGGGGGTGTTGGTCGACAGCTGACTGACCATGAGCCAGCAGTGTGCCCAGGTGGCCAAGAAGGCCAATGGCATCCTGGCTTGGATCAGAAATGGTGTGACCAGCAGGGCCAGGGAGGTGATTCTCCCTCTGGACTCAGCACTGGTGAGGCCGCTCCTTGAATATTGTGTCCAGTTCTGGGCCCCTCAGCACAAGAAGGATGTTGAGGCTCTGGAGTGAGTCCAGAGAAGAGCAACGAAGCTGGTGAAGGGGCTGGAGAACAGGCCCTATGAGGAGTGGCTGAGAGAGCTGGGGGGGTTTATCCTGGAGAAGAGGAGGCTGAGGGGAGACCTCATTGCTCTCTACAAGTACCTGAAAGGAGGTTGTAGAGAGGAGGGAGCTGGGCTCTTCTCCCAAGGGACAGGGGACAGGACAAGAGAGAATGGCCTCAAGCTCCACCAGGGGAGATTTAGGCTGGAGATTAGGAGGAAGTTTTTCCCAGAAAGGGTCATTGGGCATTGGAATAGGCTGCCCAGGGAGGTGGTTGATTCCCCTTCCCTGGAGGTGTTTAAGGCACAGGTGGATGAGGTCTCGAGGGACTTGGTTTAGTGTTTGATAGGAATGGTTGGACTAGAAGATCCGATGGGTCTCTTCCAACCTGGTTGTTCTGTGATTCTGTGATTCTGAGTGAGGAGAAGCTGAGGCGAACTGAGCTAAGCAGAGAGAGGCAAACAGCCAAGCGGAGCTGAACCAAGACAAGATAAGCACAACCAAACTGAGCCAAACGGAACCAAACTGAGCCAAGTGGAGACAAACAGAACCAAACAGAACCAAACTGAGCCAAGTGGAGCCAAACAGAACCAAACTGAGCCAAACGGAACCAAACTGAGCCAAGTGCAGCCAAACAGATCCAAACTGAGCCAAGTGGAGCCAAACAGAACCAAACTGAGCCAAACGGAACCAAACTGAGCCAAGTGCAGCCAAACAGATCCAAACTGAGCCAAGTGCAGCCAAACAGATCCAAACTGAGCCAAGTGCAGCCAAACAGATCCAAACTGAGCCAAGTGCAGCCAAACAGATCCAAACTGAGCCAAGTGCAGCCAAACAGATCCAAACTGAGCCAGGCCAAGCTGAGCTGAACAGGACCGAGCTGAGCAGGACCAAACTGAGCCGAACTGAAGTAATGGAGCCGAACAGAGCCAAGCTGACCCAGAGGCTGCTGCAGGGCAGCGCCTGCTCCCCCTGTGCCCTCCAGACCCGCTGGCGTCTCCCCCCACCAGGGAAAGGCAACCCCGGGCCCTGGCTCAGCCCCACAAACCGCTGCTATTTTAGGGGCTCCGAGATGATTTTTCTGAATGCGTCCAGCCCCAGGCCAGGAGCTGGTTCCAAATGAAATGTTTCCTTAGTAAAAAAAGAAGCCGCAGAGGAAGCTTTAAAGGCAGCCTCCGAACCTCGTGCTGCGGCTCCCGGTGACCTGGAAAAGCAGAGCCAGTTCTCAGCCAGCGGCACCAAGAGCATCGCGCAGCGTGAACCACAGTGGGAACTGGGGCAGTGAGGAGTGTGTGTGTGAGCACTGGGGTGCGGGGGAGCAGCCAGGGGGGCAGGGGGCAGCAGGGAGGCCCCCGGCAGGCAGCCCACTCCAGAGGCAGCTGCAGCGACCCCCAGATCCTGTCTCCGCAGTCGCTTCTGGGATCCTAGAATCCTAGAATCACCAGGTTGGAAGAGACCCACCGGATCATCGAGTCCAACCGTAACAACCAACATCATGAAAGCCTGAGGATGCTGACAGCTCGATGATGACTCGCAGGTCCCATCCTGCCCCTCCCAAGCTCGTGTCCCCCCCACCGCCTCCTTACGCGACCCCCAGAGCTGTGTCTCTGCCCCAGCCAGCCCCACACAGACCAGCAGCAGCTCCTGCTCCCCATGCCTGGCTAAGGGAAGGACATTCCACAGGGTCCAGCCAGCGCCAAGGGCATGGGGACAGCAACTCGCATAGCTCTGCCTCGGCCTATTCACTACCAAGCCTGCCGATGGAAATAAATCAGCGCTAATTGGCTTTTAGGCAAGTCGTCTTTGCAAGAGCTCTGCGAGAAAGACTTTGAAGTGGGACTGTGACTGGCAAACCCTTTATTTAAGGACAGGGCACTAGGCAGGGACAGGCTGCCAGCCCTGGTATCGCTCCCTGCGGCACAGACGATGGCACCAGGTTCACGTCTCCCTGGATAAACTTCACTTCCCGTGAAGTGCACTCAGTTTATTTACACCTTGCTGATTACAGGAGACAAACAACATCCATCAGGTGACGCCTGACGAGATCTGGCTGCACCAGCGACGGCAGGACACGCAGCACTGGTGCCACGGAGCCTGTCCAAAGCACAGACCCATCCCCACGCTGCCAGGACGAGAGCAGCCCTCGTGTTTCGGGAGGCTGCGGAGTTCTGCCGAGGCCCAGGAAAAGCATCTCCCAGGTCAGAGCTACGTCCGATGCAAAACAAGACCCTGTGCAGAACAACTGCTGCTCCAGCCCCTCTCGGCATCAGCTCTGAGATCACGAAGGAAAGGGAGGGAGTTGTGTCCCTGCCCCAGTCCCAACCCAGCTGCTTGGCCTGTGGTTTCCAGCCCCCAGCTAAGCAGATCCACAGCATGTCTAAGCTGTGAAGCTTGGCTGAATAGGGCTGCTCTGTGTGCAAGTGCAGCTCAGCAGCGGCCGACTCGGAACCGCTCACAAACACAGCCACCTACCCACACAGACTGACCCCCCAAGAGGGGATTTAAACATTTTCCGGCTCAACTCTCCAGTTAATAATAATTAATTGGCTCCAGAAGCACAGCAGCGATGGAAGGCATGAGGAAGGGCAGGGGTAAAACCCGTGGCACAGGCTCATTCGTCCCCCGGGGCTCTCTGTGCACCCCCAGCCTGCCCCGGTGGAGGCCAACACAAGGTGTGTGGCTGGAATGAGGGCGTGAGGCGCTGGACGAAGCTGGGATGCTCACCCACAACTGGACTCCTGCTGGGCTGGGCATCGCCTGGCTGCCAGCAGGGCCTCACCCCACGCCACAGCCCATCCTCACCCCAGCATCCAGCTCCAATGGCAGCTCCGGTGTCAGTGGTGCAAGCAACACGGGCTGGGGATGAGGAGACACCGGCAGCAGCCACCACGAGCTCCTCCAGGTAGGGCTGCCCCACTGGCCACCACGCAGCCAGCGCACAAGGGCACAGGGCAAGGTGCAAGGGACACAGCGAGTGGCCACGGAGCCTTTAGGCTTTTCACAGCAATCAAGAAAGTAGCAGCATGAAAAAAATCCTTCAGTTCCAGTCCACACTCTCCATCCAAGGCTTTTCCATCTCCACTGGGGCTGGGATGCAGCAGGTGGAGGGGGATGCTCTGGGCAGGAGCACCAACAGAGGCTCCAGGTCCTCTCCTTCGGCTCAGGAAGGGAGTGTTTGGGGAAGAGGTGGCCCCGAGGCTGAGTCCACGTCCTGCTCCTCTCCATCCAGGCAGGGAGAGCCGAGCCCCCCCCTGCCCCAGGGTCATCGGGCATCACGTGTAGTTGCCTGGACCGCCCAGAGGGATCACGAAGACAGAGATGTCATCGCCAGAGCCCAGCTTGTCGTTGGGCAGCCGCCAGCCCCGCTCCTTCAGCGTGCCCCTGGACCGCACCACCAGCTCCCGGGCCACCATGGTGTACCTGGGGGCACAGCACCGCGCGGCTCAGCACCCACAGCACACCCCGCAGGCTCCCGCACGCAGCACCCTGAGCTCCCTGGCGAGGAAGGAGAAGCTGGTGCAGCCAGAGGGGCCACAAAGCGTGCTTAAAGAGGAGAGATCCCAGCTCAGATGGGAACATTCAGGGGTGCACCATCCCTGAGGACACAGGGATCCGTGGCCACAGGGAGGTGTCAGACTGCAGGACACGCTGGCCCCGACCCACTCGCCACTCACCTGCACGGGTCGTTGGGCTCGTAGCTCATCAGCACCTCCATCACCACACCAGCCACCTCCTTGTCGTCCGTGACATCCCAGAGCCCGTCAGTGCCCAGGACCAGGACGTCATCGGGGCAGTGCTCGTACTGCGTGAGGTCGTAAACCCTGACCTGGAGAGCAACAGGGCGAGACACGAGGGTGAGGGGCAGAGAGGCAGAGGAGGCTCCCGCCGCACCATGGACCTGGTCGCCCTGACCAGCTCCGGCTGCTGCAGGAGCCCCTGGGCGTGGAGTGGCCGGCGGCCGGGCTCACTTCTGGGAAGCAGGACAGGAAAGGCTTGATGTGGATGTTGGAGCTGAACACCTTGAGGTCGTGGTCTCCCAGGCCCCGCGTGACCCCAATGGTGGCCATCACCCGCGCCTGCACGACAGCAAAACCAAAAGGAATCTTTAAGCTGCTTCATCTCCACTTCCCAGCTGAGAATTGGTGGCACTGGAGTGGCGAGAAGACTACAAAACCAGGCTGGAACACCCGGAGTCAGTGAGGACGAGCGGGAAGTGGTTCCCACACAGCTCCCACCACGGTGCTTCACCTTTTTGCCTTCCCCATAGATAAGAGGAAACTTCAGGTCCTCCTCTTCTATCTTTTTGTAAGCCCTGGTTAAAAGAAGCCAGAGAGAATGTGTCGGCAGGTGAAGGCTTCCAGCACCTCCCCTCCCACTCCGGACACAGCATCCACCAGGATGAAGCCCCTCCAGGTCCAGGCATCCAGCACATCAGGGTCCTGCCCCACGGGAAGGGATGCTGGAGCCAGGCAGGACCCCACTGCTGCCCCTCGGCAGAGCCTCCTGCGGGTCGGGGGTTACCAGCCGCTCATGTTGTGGTCTCTGTAGAGCATCTTCTTGCCCAGCTCCTTGGGCTGGATCCTGCGAGGGAACTCGAGGTGGGTGAACTCCTTCCCCAGCAGCTCAGGCTTCAGGAAGGCCTGCAGGATGAAGCGGCGGCTCAGCTCTCCCCCTGGGAGAGGGGGATCCACGCAGCACGGCCTGCGGCACCTCATCAGGCACCGGCTCCTGGGAAATCGGCTGTGGGTTCCGTGGTTGGGCTAACATCGAGTGCTCTGCTGCAGCGCGAGCAGCTGTAAAGCAGCCTCCGACACCCATTTGTGCTGCGCCCAGAGGGGAGACAGGAGCTGGGCACAGGCAGCACCCAGCACCAAGGCCAAGCTTTGTGTGGATCCCAGAAGGGATCAAACCCCAGCACATTCCAGGAGAAGCAGGGATTTGCCCAGGAGGAGTCACAGCCGCAAACCTCCTGGGATCCCAGGCTCAGCACAGGGCACGGAACCTGCCCAAGGAAAAGAGCTGAGAGGCCTTTTCAGAAGCCGCGTCCCAGCTGCGGCCGTGAGGAGGGATGAGGGGCAGCCCCAGCACCCCCGGAGCACAGCATGCAGGGCACCGGGAACAGGGACAGCGTTGGGAAAGGCAGATGGAGGAAGAGAGAGACGAAAGAGAGGAGGAGAACCCTCAGGAACACCGGAGGATTTGGTGGAGAGCCCTGTCCTGCTCCAAGGGCTGACCCTGCCCACAGCCTGGGCACCAGAGCAAGCGTGCGCCTGGCCCTGGGCCTGCCCCCTGCCCATCGCAGCTGCCTGGGGAGGATCCCGCTCCCAGCCGTTCCCTCCTCATTCAAAAATAGACTCCAGGAAAAAGCCTCTCAGTGTTTTTCCAAGTACTCTGCAAGCCAGGAAATGGCATCCAACAAGACCTCCTCCGACACAAACGCCTCCTCCTCCTCTCTGCTGCTGTCAGAGAGGTCTTTATAGCCTTAAAAAGTCTCCCTGTGCGGCACAGGGTGGGTTGTCCAGGCCAAGCAGAAGGAGATTTCAGGAAGAAAGCTGGAAACACGCTGGCAGCCTCCTGCCTCCCCAGGGAGGCACCGGGGAAGGGAACAGGGCTTGGTGCTGCCTGGGTAGGTGATGCTCCCCGTTCCCCAGGCAGGAGCAGGACAAGACGGACCAAACTCACTCCATGCAACCGAACCAAACAGGTGAGAGTTGAGCATCCCCAGGTCCTGGCCAGCCCAGGCTTGCAGGCACAGCCCCTCACGCTCACCCCCCAGCAACTTGGGGCTCCACCAGCCAGGAGGTGACCCCACGCCGGGGGCAGCCGCCTCCATCCCAGCCCCTCTCCCCATCCGTAGGGATGGGGAGAGGGGCTGGGATGGAGGCGGCTGCCCCCGGCGTGGGGTCTGGGAGGTGGTTCAGCAGGAATGAGGTTAGAGGAAAGGTCTTTCTTACTAAAAACTGCAGCCTCTGCCTCTCTGTCTCTGGAGTAAACTCCCTGGACATTGGAATGATTTCCCCATTACGGATGATAATGGCCCTGCAATGAAACATGGAAGGATGAGATTAGAGGAGAGGAGAGTGATGCGAGAAGGGGGAAAAGCCTGGCTCTCTCAGCCCAACTCCCTTTCCCCTCCACTTTCAGCCCATCTTCTCAGCCCAGGAGCTCCTTCCTAGCTCCCCTCCCAGCCCCAGGCTCCTTCCTGTGGGACAGGGTTAGGGGGGAAGAGAAAATAGAAGAGAGACGTGGGGCAGAGGGGAATGGAGCAGAGCAAACCAAAGGACAGGAGATGGTTAGAAAAGGAGCAGCACGAGGGTGGTGAAGCCTCCTCGAGAGGGGAGTCACCTTTGGGACAGGCAGAAAGCGCCAGCAGCAGGGCATGGGGGCAAGCACTCAGCCCACACCAGCTCACTGCTGGGGCCAGTCCCATTGTTTGATGTGTTAAAAAAAACATAAGTCTGATTATGAGATGTTTCTGGAGGTCATGGAGGGATTGAGCATGTCCCACACTGGTGTCCTCACTGCCCCCTGCTCTCCTCCAGGACTGCTGGGCCTGGCTGAGCCCATCAGACAGCATCTCATGCCCAAGGGGACACAGCCCCTTGCCCAGAGGCACCCTTGGATCTTCTCCACCAAGAAGGCCAATGGCATCCTGGCTTGGATCAGAAATGGTGTGACCAGCAGGGCCAGGGAGGTTATTCTCCCTCTGGACTCAGCACTGGTGAGGCTACTCCTTGAATCCTGTGTTCAGTTGTGGGCCCCTCAGCACAAGAAGGATGTTGAGGCTCTGGAGAGAGTCCAGAGAAGAGCAACGAAGCTGGTGAAGGGGCTGGAGAACAGGCCCTATGAGGAGCGGCTGAGAGAGCTGGGGGTGTTTATCCTGGAGAAGAGGAGGCTGAGGGGAGACCTCATTGCTCTCTACAACTACCTGAAAGGAGGTTGTGGAGAGGAGGGAGCTGGGCTCTTCTCCCAAGGGACAGGACGAGAGGGAATGGCCTCAAGCTCCACCAGGGGAGATTTAGGCTGGAGATTAGGAGGTTTTTCACAGAAAGGGTCATTGGGCATTGGAATAGGCTGCCCAGGGAGGAGGTTGATTCCCCTTCCCTGGAGGTGTTTAAGGGACAGGTGGATGAGGTCTTGAGGGACTTGGTTTAGTGTTGGATAGGAATGGTTGGACTCGATGATCCGATGGGTCCCTTCCAACCTGGTTGTTCTATGATTCTACGATTCCTCTGTCCCAGAGCTGGAAGCGCAGCCTCCCTCTTCACACACTTTTCAGAGCCTGTATTTGCTGCTCTGACACCGCTGAGGACAAACCAGCCCTGCAGTAAACACAGGGCAACTCAAACCACCTTCAGCCCCAGAATCAGGTGGACCTGCCGCCCTGCCCTGGCCTGGGGGTACAAACACACCCAGGCACAGCGACAGCATCGTGCCCAGCGATGGGTGCACCTCAGGACATGGGTTAGTCAGCAGGGAGAAGTTTGGGTTGTCAGTTGGACTGGATCAACTTGGAGGTCTTTCCCAACCTTAACAATTTACAATTCTATGAAATACACGCATCAGTCAAAATCCTCAGGCTCCAAGCTCTCTCAGGACTCATCTGCACACAGAGATTTGTGTGTCCTCCTCCTGAAACACACCTCCCTGTGACGAACTGTGCCCTCAAATCGCTCCTTGCACATTTCTGAAAGCTCTGCTGTGGGCAAGTTTCATTCCCCAACTCACAGACCTGGCCACCTCCTACTGGATCAGGGGCTCCAAGCCCCATCCAGCCTGCCCTTGAACCCCCTCCAAGGATGGGGCAGCCACCCCTGCTTTGGGCAACCTGGGCTAGGGCCTCCCAGCCCTCAGTGTGATGAATTTCTTCCTGAAATCTCATCTCATTCTCCCCTCTTTCAGCCGTAATCCTCTCCCTTTCATCCTATTCCTACCCTCCCTGGTCAAGAGCCCCTTCCCAGCTTTCCTGCAGCTCTTTTCAGTGCTGGAAGCTGCTCTGAGGTGTCCCTGGAACCTTCTCTTCTCCAGGCTGAACAACAGAGGAGCTGTTCAAGGACAGAGACGGGAGCTCCTCACCGGCCATACCTGCAGCCCTGCTCTGCTCTACAATCACCGAGTGAAAGGTAGGCGCTGCCTGGTGGGGCCATACCTGCTGTCACCGGCGTTGGCCACGTAGAACTTGCCCATGAGGTAGACGGCAGCCAAGGCGCAGCAGCCCCCGGACAGGTGCTGGGACCCTCGCTCCTGCTCCATCTGGTCGTCCTGAGGAGACAGAGGGCAGCTCCAGGCAGGGTGGGCAGGTGGACCAACACCAGCAGCCCAAAACAGCCCATGGGCTGCTCCAGCAGCACCACAGCCGCTGGCCGAGCCGAGATCCCGCTCCAGGTGGGGAACAGCAGCACCTTCCCAGCTGGGCTGGGCAAGGACCCCGCTGGGGAACTGGCTTCAACGGGACAGTAGAGCGGGCAGGAAAAAGCAAGATGGGAGAAGAGCAACTGGGACTGCTGGAAGGAAGCACAATGAGGCCCTCTGCACCCACACAGCTCCAGAGCCCAAAGCCTCTGCACCCTGAACCTCCACATAGGGGAGAGCCCCGTCCTGCAGCCCCCTCCTCACTGCAGAGCTGCCTTTAGCCAGGGGGGATGAGCCAGCACTGACAGCAAGAGATGCTCCCAGGCAATACTGCAGCATCCCCGCAGGCACCGACTCGCTCACCATGTGCTTAAAGGCGTTCTCGATGGCACCGATCACCAGGCTCTCGTGAGAGACTGCTTTCTCCAGGTGAAATCGTGACACGGCATCATTGGGAACCTCCTCGTCATCCTCCGCGAGGGACACCCGGCTGGGTTCCACAGGGCCAGCCCTCGCGTTGTGCGGGAGGCAGGTGGGAGGCGGTGAGGGGTCCTGCAGGATGTCCACGAGGTCCCGGAGCTGCTCGCAGATGTGCAGGTGGAGCCCCTTGGATGCCATAACCGCAGCACCGCTGCCCGCGTGGCCGTCGAACAAGGCCCAGTAGTGGAAATAAAAACCCTTCCTGCCCTTTGGGGAGAGGAAGGAAGGTTAAGTGAGGTTGTGAGGAAGCAGACGGGGTGGGGAATTCGGGTCACAGTGACATGGGGCTTTGCCTCCGGCTCTCCAGCGCCAGTAAGAGCGATGTGGGCAGCTGATCGGGGTGTCTGGACACGGACGGTCCCTGGCTCAAGCCCAGCCCCACATCAGACACCTGGTGCTGCCAGCAGCCGGCTCCTCCAAAGGGCCAGCACGACAAGCCCAACACGGTAGCCACCACCACTACTGACCTCTGGGCACGTGGGCCAGTGGAGTATCCGTGCCGGTCGGCCCTGGATGGATGGCAGGAGCTGGCAGGGAGCAGGGCAGCCAGCCCAGGAACCCAGGGAATCCCCTAAGCGGTGGCAGCGCACACGCATCGCCACGTGCCCCATCTCGCATGCCGCTGCTGGGCACCCTCTCTGTGGTGTTTTCTGGCCACCCTGGCTGCTCTCACCCTGCCCGGCTCCCTGCCGCCTTCCCTGGGCGCCAGCCGGCCCCTGGGGCTGGGTCTCCTCTCCACAAACACCACCTCGCAGCACGCCTGGTCCTCGTTGTGCTGGCTCTTCCCGGCATTTATCACCCTGTTGGGAGGAAACAAGGTATAAAGGCTCTTTCCTTTCACACCGGGTCCAGCAGAGGCCACCCCGCAGCACCTCATCCCCCCTGGTGCCCACTCGTGTCCCCACGTCCTCAGGGATGTTCTCCACAGGAGCTCCTGCCCAGTCTGGGGCTGCGGAATCCAAGCAGGGAGACTCCCTAGATGGGTCACAGGGCTGATCTGGGGCCAGGAGCACCCACCGAGAGGGGAACCAGAAGAAGCTGCTTTGGAAGGTGCCCATCATGCCCCAAGCACAGGGAAATCCGCAGCAGCCTCAATGCACACCCCCACCAGGACCCTGGGCCAGGATCACAGTTCTTCCCAGCACCTCCAGCTGCCTCTGAGGGGAGCAGGTGACGAAGCTGAGACCAGCAGAACCTCAGCAAAGGTTTGGATTTCAGGGATACACATCCCCAGAACTGCTCAGGGGAGGAGGCTGCAGCAGGAGCCCTCTGGGACCAGAATTTCATAGAATCATAGAACAACCAGGTTGGAAGAGACCCATCGGATCATCGAGTCCAACCATTCCTATTAAACATTAAACCATGTCCCTCAGCACCTTGTCTACCCATCCCTTAAACACCTCCAGGGAAGGGGAATCAACCCCCTCCCTGGGCAGCCTGTTCCAATGCCCAATGACCCTTTCTGTGAAAAACTTCCACCTAATCTCCAGCCTAAATCTCCCCTGGTGGAGCTTGAGGCCATTCCCTCTCGTCCTGTCCCCTGTCCCTTGGCAGAAGAGCCCAGCTCCCTCCTCTCCACAACCTCCTTTCCAGGTAGTTGTAGAGAACAATGAGGTCTCCTCTCAGCCTCCTCTTCTCCAGAATAAACAGCCTCAGTTCCCTCAGCTGCTCCTTGCAAGACTTGTCCAGCCCCTTCACCAGCTTCATTGCTCTTCTCTGCACTCTCTCCAGAGCCTCAACATCCTTCTTGTGCTGAGGGGCCCAGAACTGAACACAGGATTCAAGGAGCAGCCTCACCAGTGCTGAGTCCAGAGGGAGAATCACCTCCCTGGCCCTGCTGCTCACACCGTTTCTGCTCCAAGCCAGGATCCCCTTGGCCTTCTTGGCCACCTGGGCACACTGCTGGCTCATGTTCTGGCAGCTGTCAACCAAAATTATGTCAAAATTATTTCCTTATGTTGAGCCTGACCCTTCCCTGGTGGAGCTTGAGGCCATTCCCTCTCCTGTCCCTTGGGAGAAGAGCCCAGCTCCCTCTTCTCTACAACCTCCTTTCCAGGTAGTTGGAGAGAGCAATGAGGTCTCCCCTCAGCCTCCTCTTCTCCAGGATAAACCCCCCCAGCTCTCTCAGCCGCTCCTCACAGGGCCTGTTCTCCCGCCCCTTCCCCATTTCAAGGGGTTTGCAGCAAGAATCAGCCTTAGGAGGGGCAGAGAGGCCTCGCGGGGCTGGGGAGGGTCTGTCCCCAAAGGGACCCCGGGAGGAGCAGCTGGAGCTGGGGAGCGATGGCAGCGCCGCCTGCTCGGGCTCAACCGCCGCGAGGAGCGCCCAGACCGGCCCTTCCCCCCCTGCCCCCCCCACCCCCCCCCGGTTCCCGGAGCCCCCGGGAGCGCAGCCCCCGCCGCTCGGCCCAGCTCACTCGGCGTAGCCCGTGCTCCAGGGCAGGCGGCGGTGGGGGCTGAGCACGGCCCGTAGCGACCGCTGCCCCGCGCGGCGCAGCTCCCCGGGGCTCAGCTGCAGGAAGGGCGGCCGGCACCGCGGAGGCTCCGGCGGCGGCGGCTCCGAAGCCTGCTCCGCACCGGCACCGGCACCCGCACCCGCACCCGCACCCGCACCCGCCGGGGCCTGAGCGCCCAGACCCGACACCAGCTGCGCCACCGCCGCGCGCACCCGCGGCAGCATAACGGGACCGACCCGAGCCGAGCGGGGCCGAGCGGAGCCGAAGGGAGCCGAAGGGCCGCCCGAAGGGAGCCGAAGGGCCGCCCGAAGGGAGCCGAAGCACGGCCCGAGGGGAGCCGAAGGGCAGCCCGAAGAGGGCCGAAGGGAGCCGAAGCACGGCCCGAGGGGAGCCGAAGGGAGCCGAAGAGCAGCCCGAAGAGGGCCGAAGGGCAGCCCGAAGGGAGCCGAAGCGAGGCCCGAAAGGAGCCGAAGGGCGGCCCGAAGGGAGCCGAAGTGCGGCCCGAGGAGGAGCCGAAGGGCAGCCCGAAGGGAGCCGAAGGGAGCCGAAGTGCGGCCCGAGGAGGAGCCGAAGGGAGCCGAGGGAGCCGAAGGGCGGCCCGAAGGGAGCCGAAGTGCGGCCCGAGGAGGAGCCGAAGGGCAGCCCGAAGGGAGCCGAAGTGAGGCCCGAGGAGGAGCCGAAGGGAGCCGAGGGAGCCGAAGGGCGGCCCGAAGGGAGCCGAAGCGCGGCCCGAGGAAGAGCCGAAGGGAGCCGAATTGCGGCCCGAGGGGAGCCGAAGGGAGCCGAAGCGCGGCCCGAGGGGAGCCGTGGGGAGCCGAAGAGCAGCCCGAAGAGGGCCGAAGAGAGCCGAAGCGCGGCCCGAGGGGAGCCGAAGGGCAGCCCGAAGGTAGCCGAAGAGAGCCGAAGCGCGGCCCGAGGGGAGCCGAAGGGCAGCCCGAAGGTAGCCGAAGGGAGCCGAAGTGCGGCCCGAGGAGGAGCCGAAGGGTAGTGGAGTCGCTGTGTGTTCCTCAGGTGTAGTGTGTTTCGGCTCCAATTCCAGTTCCCTGATAAATCCCTCCCTGCTGCCCCATTCTGGTTCCTAGGAGACTGGGAGGGAGCTGGAAGGAGCTGTCCCTCTGCACTAACAGCCTGGGTAAGGTGCAGGCAGGTTTATTGGCATATATCTTCAGTTGCTTCCCCTGTTGGGGGCTCAGGTTTCATTGTATTAATTCTAACGATTCCTGAAGCCAGGTATGAGCTGCCCAGGTGAGGTCTCCTTGCTCAGGGCTCCTTGTCCCTGTGTCCCCTTCCTCCCCAGCAGCTGAGCTCTGGTGCCTGGAGGGGCTGCAGCTGCTCTCTTCCAGCATCTCCTTCCTGCTCCAGCCTCTTCATCCTTCTTCTCCAGGGGCAGCCTGGGAGCTGCAGGGAGCCGAGAGAGCACTGGGTGGCGACACAGGCTGTGACACGGCCCCAGGAGCCCCAGGACAACCTGCATCCCGGGAGCCAAACCACAGCACTGAGGGGGAAACCCTCCAGGCGTCCTCATCCTCACACCCTCCTGTGAGGGGTGCCAAGGGAATAGCAGCATATCACAGAACCATAGAACAACCAGGTTGGAAGAGACCCATCGGATCAGCGAGTCCAACCATTCCCATCAAACACTAACCCGTGTCCCTCAGGACCTCGTCCACCCGTCCCTTAAACACCTAGAATCCTAGAATGCTTTGGGTTGGAAGGGACCTTAAAGATCATCCAGTCCAACCCTAGTGCAGAAGCAGGGACACCTTCCCCTGCATCAGGTTGCTCAGAGCCCCATCCAACCTGACCTTGAATGTTTCCAGGGCTGCTCCACTCCTGGGCAACCTGGGCCTGTGTTTCACCACCCTCAGTGGAATAGATTTTTACCTTTTATCCAGTCTGAATCTCCCCACCTATAGTTTAAAACCATTGCTCCTTGTCCTGTTACGACAGGCCTTGCTAAAAAGTCTGTCCTCAGCTTTCCTGGAGCCCCTTTCAGTACTGGAAGCTGCTCTAAGTTCTCCCTTAAGTTCTCACCTCCAGGGAAGGTGAATCAACCCCCTCCCTGGGCAGCCTGTTCCAATGCCCAATGACCCTTTCTGTGACAAACTTCCTTCTAATCTCTAGCCTAAATCTCCCCTGGTGGAGCTTGAGGCCATTCCCTCTTGTCCTGTCCCCTGTCACTTGAGAGAGAAGGCCAGGGACAAGGGATATGGATGACTTGAGGACTCCCTGGCTCTACCAGCTCTCTCTGGGCTTCTCTGGGGTTTGTCGCGGGTTTGGGGACAGGGACCCCTGTGGGTGAGCTGGGTTTGACCCCTGGCACAGGTCACACAGCTTCATACGTGTCTGGCACTGGCTCCCCAGCTTTCTTTGGGTGCTGCCTGAGGCCCTGGAGCTGCCCCAGCACCAACAGAGGCTGTGGGAGAGCAGCAGCGCGAGCCTGGGGGCCAGAATCCATCCCAATCCCTATCCCAATCCCTTCCCAATCCCATCCCAATCCCATCCCATCCCTCTCCAGCAGCCCTGGGTTCTCTCCCCTGAGACAGTCTCTATCCTGCTGCTGGACACTCGCAGGGGCTCGGAGGGCAAGACCTTTAGTATTCCTAAGGCTGAAAGTCCCCGAGTTCCCTGGAAAGTGTTTCTGCCCCCATAGGGCTGCCAAGCGTTGCTGAGTCACTGGGGCAGTTTCCTTGGAAAGAAGGAAGCGTCGGGTTCCAAACTACCTCCTGCGTAAGGCTGTTCACGTTTGTAGGTTCCGTTGCGCTGTGCTCCGTGCAGAGAGAATGGGCTGACCCGAAAACACGCCGCAGGAACACTCCCTGAAACAATGCGACGCTAATAACTGGTTTCCAAGAAAGAGGGTTACGTTTCCGCCTATTCTTCCCACCTGCCAACTCAACGCGAAGTTTCCCGCTTGCCTGCTAGTGCGGTGTTCCCCCTGGCGAGGCTGCCGGGCACGGGACGTGTGCCTGGGGACGCGGACACAGCGTCACTGTGGGCAGATGGCAGTGAGTGGTGGCTCTGCCCTTCCTGCCCTCCTACCTGAGCATCCTCCCCTGCTGAGCACGGGGCCAGGTATTCAGCCTCTGTGGGAATGGCTCCAGCTGAGCTTCCAACACTTTCTTCGGCAGCTCTGCTCCCCTGTGTGGTTCCTACCCAAGCCACCAACTTCTGAGCTCAGTTCTAGAGACAATTCTTTACTTCCACAACTCTTTACTGCTCCTAACAGCAGTGCTCCCCGAGCGGGTGCGAAGCTGGGGAGATGCTGGGGTTCCTTGGCCTGATCCACACCCAAGGCTGCTCTGTAGCTCAGCATCATGTGAGAGTTTCTGCTGGACCTGGACCCTGAGCCCTTGGGTCCTCTCCTGCTTTAATCTCCAAAGGTTTGTCTATGCAGAACAGAAGGGAAGTGAGATCACGGCATCACCTCTGTTTCTGCACAAAACTGCAAAAAAAAATGGTAATGAAAATGATTCCTTTTAATTTCTGCAGGGAGCAGAGGAGCAATTTCCTGAAGTTACTTTTATATGAGAAGTCTTATTTCAAGGGAGTGGAGATTGAATTCCTTTCCAAAGCCATTTTCCCGGGAGCAGAGCAGCCCTTGGGCTGGTTCGGCCCATCCCTGTTGAGACCAGAGGAGCTGAGAGCATCAGGGCAGCAGCCACAGTGTGTGAGGAGGACGCAGGACCAATAATCCCCTGCCTGCTGCCACCATAAACACCGATTAAAAACAGTAACGCGGGAATTAGTTTTAAATTCTGCTCTTTTTTCCCTCCTCTCATTTCTTGTGCAACTGCTTAGCATTAAAAATCTGCTCTAAGACTCCTCACCCGGAGCCCCAGAGGGGTGGGACGAAGCCAGGGATGTTTCTTTGTGAAAGAGAACAGCATGTTGGTGGCATTTAGGCCAGAACTGAAGTAAATTAAACATCTAGATCGTAAAAGCACCAGAGGATGTTTTAAAGTTGGCTCTTTGCAGCAGTGCATTAGTCGGCCGCACAGCTTTACTGTGTAATGAGCAATATATTAATTTATAATTAGCGTAATACAGCTCAACTCAGCAAATAGCTCTGTGCACCCGGGATGATCCATCAAGAGAGGAAGCAGCCCTGTAATGGTTTCCCAGGTTTGCCTGTCCCCTGTAATTAGGAAGCTCGGAATTTATCGTGATGTTTTTTAAGGGATAATTTGATTGCGGCCACACATCTTTATCCTGCTCCTACTGAAGCGCAGAAAGAACCTTTGCAGCTCGGGGCGGGTGAGCTCCCTGCAGGGTCTGCTCTGCAGAGCCCATGAGTTGGGCTGGGGGTGGGTTTCCTTTCCAGGCTCGGAGCCCCTGATCCAGCGGGAGGTATCCCTGGGCAGGGGTGGGACTGGATGGGCTTTGAGGTCCCTTCCAACCCGAACCATCCTGTGATTTCCAGGCTGGGAATCTCCACTACAATTCATAGAATCATAGAATCACCAGGTTGGAAGAGACCCATCGGATCATCGAGTCCAACCATTCCTATCAAACACTAACCCATGTCCCTCAGCACCTCATCTCCCTGTGCCTTAAACACCTCCAGGGAAGGGGAATCAACCACCTCCCTGGGCAGCCTATTCCAATGCCCAATGACCCTCTGTGTGAAAAACTTCCTTAAAAAATTTCCTTTTGTCAGCAAAGTCTGAAAGGGAGCGAAATCCTCAGAGCTGGGTGCTCTGCGCTGACAGAGCCTGGAGGCCCCAGGGCTCCTCTGAGGCAGAGGATAAAGATCTTGAATCTCCGTCCAGTGACCTGCTGAAAGGCAGGTGGGACAAAACTTCCCTGGGAATGCAATGCCAGGAGTTCAGCTTCTTCCAGCTTTAATAAAATGGTTTGTGCACCTCTGCCTGTTCACAGCTGCAGAGAAGCCGATCACACCGAGGGTTTGAAGTCTCTTTGCAGGCCCAGCTGCTCAGCACAGCCTCAGCCCCAGCCCTGCTCACACCCCCTGGGTTTCTCTCCTAGAGAGGCAGGTTCATAGCATCATAGAACAGCCAGGTTGGAAGGAACCCATCGGATCATCGAGTCCAACCATTCCTATCAAACACTATCAAACAAGGTTGGTCACCTTGAGAGGCCAGGAGGGCTCCAGAGGTGCCACTGCCACCCAGTCCAAGGGAAAAGGGTTTCTTGTGCAGCAGGAGTTCTAAGATTTCCCAGTGTGATTCCTTCCCTTACCAAGCCCATCTCGTTATGGGTGGGAACTCTCCCCCTTCCCTGTGGGATAAGGGGCTCCAGGTGAGTCCTGGGAGGGCAGGGAGGGCTGCTGGAGGCTGCTGGGCACGAACAAGGCCTCGGGGCTGGGAGGGAGCGCTTACCACCTTCACCTCTGTAGGAATTTAAAGGAAATCTTGTTCTAGTGCCTGTCCACAAATATAGCTGAAATGATACAGATTTTACTCCAATTTACCTTCGTTCCCTGATCTTAACGTTTACCGTTGAGGATGTAAAGAAATGTAGCATCTCTTTGATAAATGCTATGAGTCTGGAGAGATGTGCTGAGGGACATGGGTTAGTGCTTGATGGGAACGGTTGGACTCGATGATCCGGGGGGGTCTTTTCCAGCCTGGTTGTTCTATGATTCTATGAATCAGTTTTGCCAAAGTCTTAATTCTTCCCTTGCCTCAAAATGCTGTGATCTGGAAAGCAGCAAGTTTGTATTTCTGTGCTGCTCCATCAATAAAGAGCTTGAGCTTTTAGGCTTCCTTATTGAATGATCTGGCCCTAATTTAATTGGAGTGTGACTGTGGTGAAGGGTGGGGTTGATTGCATTGGCTCTTGATCATTCTCGTTAAAACTTTGTGATCTGAGCAGTAATCTGTTTGTATTTACTTCCCGCAGCAACAGGGACCTGAGGCTCAGCCGCTCCATCAAATCACCCGACAAACAGCAACAGCAGCTTTCATTTCCTATTGATTTTGGGCATTGTTATTAAACCCTCACAGCTGAAGAAAGAGATGTGCGTGTGCACATTTCCTTAATATCTTATTACTGGGGTTTCACTTAATCTTGTAGAGCTTTTCCCTTTTCTTTTGAGCAACCGAGTCCAATTCATTGGGATTTTACATAAGGCAATTTGGGCTCTAAAAAGGAGGAATAAGAACCTGGGAGCGTCGCAAAAATTCCCACGTGGGGATGGGCTGGGGGTGGGGGGAGGGAGGGAGGGATGGACGGACAGATGCAGGTAAGGAGAGAGGGGTGGGTAGATGGATGGATGGACAGATGGATAGACAGGTGGATGAATGGGCTGTTGGATGGAGAGGTGGATGGGAGGAGGGAGGGAGGGATGGACGGATGGATGGACGGATGGATGGATGGATGGATGGAGAGGCAGATGGGTGAGTGGATGGATGGACAGACAGACAGAGGGGTGGGTGGATGAAGAGGTGGATGGGTGGACAGATAGATGAACGGGAGGGTGGACAGACCAGAGGATGGACAGAGCGGATGGATGGACAGACAGACAAATGGAGGGATGGATGGGAGAATAGAGTGGAGGATGGACAGAATGGAGCATGGACAGACCAGAGGATGGATGGGACGGGGGATGGATGGAGGTCTGGCTGGATGGTGAGATGGACGGGTGGATGGATGGGAGGATGGACAGAGCAGAGGATGGACAGAAGAGTGGATGGAAGGAGAGACAGACAAACGGAGGGATGGGTGAGAGGATAGATGGGAGAATGGATGGAACGGAGGGCGGACAGACCAGAGGACAGACGGGAGGAGGGATGGTTGGATGGATGGATGGATGGATGGATGGATGGGAGGTTGGATACACTGGAGGACAGATGGGAGGGGGGGTTGGATAGATGGATGGATGGGAGGATGGGTACACTGGAGGATGGACGGGCAGGGGGATGGATAGATGGATGGATGGATGGGCAGATGGATGGGGGGATGGATGAGAGGTTGGATACACTGGAGGACAGACAGGTGGATGGATGGATGGATGGATGGATGGATGGATGGATGGATGGATGGATGGGAGGACAGATACACTGGAGGACGGATGGACAGATGGATGGATGGGAGGACAGATGGGAGGATGGATACACTGGAGGACGGACGGATGGACAGACTAGGGGATGGGAGGATGGATACACTGGAGGACGGATGGACGGACGGACTGGGGTGTGGATAGATGGATGGATGGGAGGTTGGTACACTGGAGGATGGACGGACGGACGGACGGAAGGGAGGAGGGACGGGAGGACGGATACCCTGGAGGACGGACGGATGGACGGGAGGACGGACGGGAGGACGGGGGAATGGAGACGCGGACGGACGGGGGGGGATGGATAGACGGACGGACGGGAGGAGGGATGGGAGGTCGGATACACTGGGGGACGGACAGACGGCCGTGGGGGCTGGATAGACGGTCGGCCGGCAGGTAGGTCTGTGTGGGCGGGCGGGGTCGGTGCCGGGCTCCGTCGGCAGGCGGCGCTGTTCCCCGGGCTCGGGGGTCGCTGGGCTCCCCCGCCCCGCACAGCCCCAGCCCCGAGCGGCCCCGAGCGGCCCCGAGCGGCCCCGAGCGGCCCCCCCGACCCCCCCAGCGGCCCCGAGCGGCCCCCAGCAGGCAGCGGCCATGGGCGGCCCCGGGCGGCTCCCGCAGGTACCGGGACAGCGGCTGCAGGGACCGGGAAGAGGGCAGGGACGGGCGGGCGGAGGGATGCGCTAGCCAGGGATGCAGGGAGGGAACAGCAGGATCGTCCTGGGGAGCGGGGGGGGGGGGGGGGGGGAGGAACGAGGAGGGGATGAGTCCTACCGACCCCGAGGAACGGGCAGAGGATGAGCCCCCCGCCCGGTACCGGCCGAGGAACGGGGAGAGCGTGAGCCCTACCGGCCCAGAGGAACTGGGAGAGCATGAGCGCTGCCGGTACCGGCCGAGGAACGAGGAGAGGGTGAGCCCCCCCGGTACCGGCTGAGGAACGAGGGAGGGGTGTGCCCTACCGGCCCCGAGGAACGGGGAGGGGATGAGCCCTGCCGGTACCGGCCGAGGAACGAGGAGGGGATGAGCCAACCGGCCCCGAGGAGCGGGGGGAGGATGAGCGCTGCCGGTGCCGAGTGAGTGAGTGAGTGAGTGAGGAGCAGGGTTGGCCCCGCGGGTCCCGGTAGAGCGGGGAAGGGGGAGCCCCAACGGGGAACACGGGAGGGGTTGGGGGGAGCCCCGGGCTCGGCAGCCCCGCCGGCTCCGGTCCAGGGCTACCGCCAGCCCCTGTGGCCCCTAGGAGGGGATACTGGCCCCTAGGAGGGGATGCTGGCCTCGGGGGGGTTGGGATGCTAGCCCCCAGGGAGGGGATGCTGGCCCCTGGAAGGGGATACTGGCCCCGGGGAGTGGGATGCTGGCCCCCAGGGAGGGATGCTGGCCCCAGGGAGGGGATGCTGGCCCCTGGGAGGGGATGCTGGCTCCCAGGGAGGACATGCTGGTCCCTAGGTGGGGATACTGGTCCCTAGGAGGGGATGCTCGCCCCGGGGGGGGGTGGTATGCTGGCCCCCAGGGAGGAGATGCTGGTCCCTAGGCGGGGGTACTGGTCCCTGGGAGGGGATGCTCGCCCCTAGGAGGGGATACTGGCCCCCAGGGCGGAGATGCTGGCCCCGGGGGGGTGGAATGCTCGCCCCTAGGAGGGTATACTGGCTCCAGGGGGGAGATGCTGGCCCCTAGGAAGGGATACTGGCCTCGGGCGGGTGGGATGCTGGCCCCGGGAGGTGGGATACTGGCCCCAAGGAGGGGATGCTGGCCCCTCGGAGGGTCCCAGGTGTGGCCACAGGGTCCTGCCCGGGGCAGAGCTGTGGCCAGGGCTGCCGGTTACCCCAGTTCTACCAGCCCCGTGACCCAGGTTGTGGTTTGGAGAGGGGAAGCTCTGCTGGGCTGCTCTGAGCTTACAGCAGCCAAAGCTGCTTCTTCAGCCCCAGAGGGGGAATCAAGGCCATCAGCTCCCACCATGGGGTGTGAGCTGCCCCCTCAGCTCCAGGCAGGGCAGGGGGGATGGGGGCTTCAGTCTGGCTGTGCTTTGCTCCTCTCTGCTCTAACTCCTCCAGCTGGGGGGGAATGAGGGGCCCACACAGAGGGTCATTGGGCATTGGAACAGGCTGCCCAGGGAGGTGGTTGATTCCCCTTCCCTGGAGGTGTTTAAGGGACAAGTGGATGAGGTGCTGAGGGACATGGGTTAGTGTTTGATAGGAATGGTTGGACTCGATGATCCGATGGGTCTCTTCCAACCTGGTTGTTCTATGATTCTATGATTCTCTTGGAAGGCAGAGCTGTAGCAGAGCCTGTGCGATGCCTTCCCGGGGGACTGTGGGGATGGCTCTCTGCTTGTCAGGGTCTTTGAAGGCAGCGACAGCTTCTCGGGAGACTCAGCAGCCTCTCGGTGCTGCTGCCATCACCTCCATCCATGGGGTTGTGCTTTGGGGTGAGGGACGATCACCCATGGGCACAGGGCAGGGGATGCTCAGGGGTCCCAGCACTCCCTCTGAAGGGCAGGGGGTGCTTGGGGGTCCCAGTGCTCCCTCTGTGTGGGACAAGGGGTGTTTAGGGGTCCCATCACTCCCTCAGAGGGGCAGGGGACGCTTGGGAGGTCCCAGCACTCCCTCTGAGGAGCAGGGGATTCTTGAGGGTCCCAGCGCTCCCTCTGTGTGGGGCAGGGGGTGCTCAGGGGTCCCAGCACTCCCTTTGTATGAGGCAGAGTGTGCTTGGGGGTCCCAGCACTCCCTCTGTGTGGGGCACGGGGGTCCCAGCCTCTCTCTGTGTTTGGCAGGGGGTGCTCGGGGGTCCCAGTGCTCCCTGGGAGGGGCAGGGCCCAGCTTGAGCTTTGCCAGGATGCCGGATGGTGCTGGGTGTGCAGCCTGATCCTTGGTCCTGCGCTCAGGGCTGCTGAGTTGGTCTGACATCTCCCTTCAGGGAAGCGTTAAAACAAAATCTCCTCCTCCCGTGGGCAGCGTGACATCTCCAGTGTTGGCAGTGTGACATCTCCAGCGTCGCGAGGAGGTCTCTGTGCCCATCGGGCTCTGTCCAGGCGGCCGGAGCAAGGGGCACCGTGCGCTGCAGAGCCCTGGATCTCGCTCGGCTGCTCCTCTTCTGGCGCCGAACGAAGGTGCCCAAGTTCCAAGAAGTGCTGAAGCAGCAGGAGAATGAAAATAGCAGCTGGAAAACTGGCAGAGCTGGAGGGCCAGATGTGCACGGAGGCTGACGGTGCCGGAGCTGCAGCGCCGAGGGCTGGTGTCAGCACAGGAGGCAGCCGGTGCCAGCCTCCCCTGCCTCCTTCGCTCTTTTTGGGCTGGAATTCTGCTAACTAGAATTATCCGGCTCACACGAACCTTTGCAAACAAGGCTCCGGCCTGGCAGGACTTGGAGCATGATGTGTTGTGACAGAGAGTCCCTCGCTCGCACTGCTGGGCACTGTGTCGGAGCAGCCCTGGCTGGAGGGTCATGTCGGAGCAGCCCTGGCTGGAGGGTCACAGCTCTCCACGTGGCTTTGACGAAGAAGGAGGAGGAAAAGGTCTCCAGGTTCCACCAGTGGCCGAGCTGCCGGGGTCCGGGATGGCAGAGCAGGCTTCTCCTGGTGTGTTTGCTTCTGGGAGCCTTGGGGAGGCTCCAGCTTGGGCGACGGCTGCTGCCGGGAGGGATGTGGATCCACGTGGAGGAAGAGTCGCCTCTGCCCTTTTGGCTGCCACCTCTGAGAGATTTGGCTGCTTTGTGGTTCCTCCAGGTCCCAGCTCAGAGCCGAAAGGTGGACACAGCCGGCGCGAGATGGTCATGGAAAATACCCCAAAATTTCGAACAGAGGATCAAAGACGGAATGATGGTATTTTCAATCAGAATGAAGTGCTTTGACGTGCTCTTCATTTCAAAACGACATCCCAGGCTGAAACACTTCACGTCAGACCAAACAGCCGGAGCTGGCGTCTCACGACGATGGAGGTTGATAACTGTCAAAACAGCCATTTCTGCCTTTTCCGATGGGAGTTTGTGCCGGAGCGGGAGCCCCGAGCGCCTGTATCTCTGCGCCGAGCATCACTGAGCATCTCTGAGCATCTCCGAGCATCTCTGAGCATCTCCGAGCATCGCCGCGGGGGCACCTCTGGGCCTCGAGCTCCTCCGAGCACCGTGTGCTGCCCCCAGCTCGGTGACTCCCCTTCCGAGCGCAGCCTGGACCCTGCAGGCTGCATTATTGATAACCCTGTGGTTTATTTATGCTCCCCTGGCCATGGCAAACGGCTCAGTTTTCCTCAGCTAAATATAGTTTGCACTCAAGCTCATCCCTGTCCTGCGCGGAGAGGATGGTCTCGCTTTTTCGCTCCAGCTGAGAGGTTCGGGGACGTCCCCTGGGGATCTCCTGTGCTGGAGCAGGATCTGGTCACCGGGATGGAGCTGGGAATGGGGTCAGGATGCTCGTGTGTCCATGTCCTCTACACCTCAACCTGCTCCAGGCCAAGCTGAGCATCCCGCAGCACTAAGCACCAGCATTTTCTTACCTCTAAATGATTTTCTAACGTAAAATATGTGTTTTTGTCAAGATACTTTTCTTTTTTTATCTGGGCAAATGTCGTCATTTTTGGTGACATTTTCCGCCTCCTTTTTTTTTTTCCAGCTGGGAGAATCAAAACGGGGGGGAAAAAAAAAAAAGCAAATCACTTTAAATCAGCATTTTTGAATGAAACATTTTTTTTTTTCATTTCCAAATGTCAGTTTAAAATGGAACAATTCATTTTGAAACGCTTCAAAACAAGAAGTGCCCTTTCACCACCTCAAATCACTTCGTTTTGATTAAAAATGTCAGTGTTTTCTGTGCCGGCGACTTCATCGCGGGAGGCGGATTCGCTGGCTCAGGCCGACCCAGAGCACACGGAGAGGAAGATGAGTGAGAATCAGAGGTGGAGATGAGTGAAAAGCAGAGATGAAGATGAGTGAAACTCAGAGATCAACTCTGGGTTTGTGGGCAGCCCCCCCAGCCCTGCTCTTCTCTCCGTGTCCTTGCGATAAGAAGTGATGATCCAGCACTCGGGTTTTATGGGGGATGAAGCTGTTTGGATCCCAGTAGCCGATGAACAAGGTGCAGGGGCTGTGGCTTCGCCTGGAAGATGCTCCTACCTGCTGAGCCCCTGAGCTTCCACCTGATAAGTCACACAGGGGATGCATTTCAAGCAGCCAACAGTAAAAATCAAGTCTTTGGGGAGTTAAATTCTTCCTTATATCAAACTCTGCTCCTTCCCAGCCCATCCTGGGGGTGTAGGATGCTGCTGCCGTGGGGCTGGCCGAGCCCTGGGGTCGCGGCGGTTGATGCTCCCCAGGGTCTCGCGGCCGGTGTCACTTCTCATGTTTCTCTTTCTCCTTCCAGACGCACTGATGTCTGCCTGTTGCCACCACTGGAGCTCCCCAAGCTTGGCAGATGCGCAAGCGCTCGTGTGACCCCCAGTAAGAGGTAACTGCCACTTGGCTGGGCTGCTGCTGGGCTGGTTTTCTGTCCTGCCGCCAGGGCCGAGCCCATCCTGGGGTGGTGGGTGAATGCCAGGGGTGTGCTCTGCTTCCCAGCATCGTTTCCACTCAGCCGAGTCATAGAATCACAGAATCATAGAACAACCAGGTTGGAAGAGACCCATCGGATCATCGAGTCCAACCATTCCCATCAAACACTAAACCATGTCCCTCAAGACCTCATCCACCCGTGTCTTAAACACCTCCAGGGAAGGGGAATCAACCACCTCCCTGGGAAGCCTATTCCAATGCCCAATGACCCTTTCTGGGAAAAACTTCCTCCTAATCTCCAGCCTAAATCTCCCCTGGAGGAGCTTGAGGCCATTCCCTCTTGTCCTGTCCCCTGTCCCTTGGGAGAAGAGCCCAGCTCCCTCCTCTCCACAACCTCCTTTCAGTTAGTTGTAGAGAGCAATGAGGTCTCCGCTCAGCCTCCTCTTCTCCAGGATAAACCCCCCCAAGCTCTCTCAGCCGCTCCTCACAGGGCCTGTTCTCCAGCCCCTTCACCAGCCTCGTTGTTCTTCTCTGGACTCACTCCAGAGCCTCAACATCCTTCTTGTGCTGAGGGGCCCAGAACTGAACACAGGATTCGAGGAGCGGCCTCACCAGTGCTGAGTACAGAGAGTGGCCCTGGTCCCCATGGCCGAGGGTGCTGGTGGCTGCACTGCTGTGTGCGGCAGCGTCGGGTGTGCTGGGCTGCACCTTCCAACCCTCCTCACCCTCCTCCCTCTGCGCTTCTCTTCTTGCTCTTGGCAGAATGAGTGAGAGAGACATACAGAGCCTGAGCAGATGGGTTTTGGTGCTGACTCTCTGCCTAACCACACTGTGGGGAAGACTGACGCTGGCCTCCACCCATCACAGAAGCCATTCAGGTAGGGGGAGCGACGTCCTCACCGTGTGCGTCGTGTGTCCCCAGGATGCTGGTGGCACCTTGGGGTCTCCGTGGGATGCTCGGCGTGGGGGTTGGGATGTTTGCTGAGGGGCTGTGGGATGACGTTTGGCACCAGCTCGGGGCTCCGTGGCGTTCGGGCTGGAGCCGGCGAGCCCTGCTCGTCGCTGCAGGGAGAGTCAGACCTGGCGATTGTGAAGCAGTGACTCACCTGGGTCTGAAGCTCAAGAGCCCCAGTGCCTTCGCGTGGTGTGAATTACGTATAAACCTCAGTTGGTACGTGAGGAGACAGGCTGTGTGTCCGTGTGCTCCCTGCGCTCGCTCACCCAGACTCATCCCCAGCGGATCAAGTTTTCCGCTTTTTCTTCGAGCAGGTTGTCACCCACAGCAAAGAGGGCACAGCAGGAGCAAAGGGCTTAAAAGCTTCGCCCCACTCTGCGTCTGGGCTAACGCGGTTCTGTCTCTGCAGCCCTTGGTTTGCTGGCGCTGGAAGGAGGTTGTGTGGCTGTGCTGGCAGCTGCCTCCTCTCCCAGGATTTCCATGGGCTCAAGCAGGAATTCTGAGGCTGCTTGCTCATTTCCAGGCTTTGTTTTCCAGTTGCCTGCTCTCTGCTTTGGCTTCCTTTGGGATGATTTTATAGCTTATGTAGGAAAGGTTGGACTCAACGATCCTGTGGGTCTTTTCCAACCTGGTGATCCTGTGGGTTTTGGTGAAGGTTATGACTGAAAAGCACTTTCATAAGGTGGTTGTTGTAGGAAGTTTCTGCTTTCAGAGCCCTCAAACTCAGAGCTCCCCCCGTGTGCAGACCCTCTGTGAGCATCCAGGGACTCACCAGCAAACATCCAGCTGTGGGAATGGGATCTCATCCCTTGTGCTCACCCTGTCCAAGCAGAGAGATTCTTCCCAGGGAATGGGCTTGGATGTAAACAGCCACATAAGTCAAGTGCAGAGATCAGGTCATTTGGAAATGGGACAGGAGGCTCCTCGGTGCAGAATGATTCACCAGCGATTTAATCCCCTGTACAATGTGGTGAGCTCTACGTGTTGAACAAGGCTGAGCTCTAAGTGTTGAACGAGGCTGAGCTCTATGTGTTGAACAAAGCTGAGTTCTATGTGTTGAACAAGGCTGAGCTATCTGTGTTGAACAAGGCTGAACTCTACATGTTGAACGAGGCTGAGCTCTATGTGTTGAACGAGGCTGAGCTGGTGTTTAAGGGACAGGTGGATGAGGTCCTGAGGGACTTGGCTTAGTGTTTGATAGGAATGGTTGGACTAGAAGATCCGATGGGTCCCTTCCAACCTGGTTATTCTATCATTCTATGATTCTATGAATGAGACTGAGCTCTACGCGTTGAACGAGGCTGAGCTTTATGTGTTGAACGAGGCTGAGCTCTACGTTTTGAACAAGGCTGAGCTCTATGTGTTGAACGAGGCTGAGCTCTACGTGTTGAACGAGGCTGAGCTCTACGTGTTGAACGAGGTTCGACCTGCTGGATAGAGCTCCCGTGAAGCTGGTCCCAGCATCTTCAGCTGAATCCCACTAATGCTGATAATCAAAGTGCCATTTCTGTCTTCATTCACACTCCTCACTTGAGCTGGAGCAGAAGGGAAGGTGTTTAGTGAGACAGGATTTGCTCTCAGTGAATGGATAGCAGCGATGCTGATGGCAAGTGGCCAGAGTGTTGCTGCTCAGGGGGAAGATGCCAGTGCTGTGGTGTTCATTTGTGTTTTGCTGCTGTAAGATTCCCTCTTGCTTGGGGAACTCGGTGTCTCCATCATGAGCAGCCTTTGAATCGGGATGGGACACTTTCCTGAGCCACCCGGGTTGGGCAGGAGCTGTGCTGGGGGTGTAGAAGCCCCTCTCGGTGCCGCAGGGGCAGGCAGGTTGTGCTGGGAGCTGGATCCTCCAGCTGCCTGTGCAGGTCTGTCTGTTGTACAGCAGCAGAGTCAGCACCGTCCAGGCTCTGGGTTTTGCACCTGCAAGTGCGAAGAGGTGGGATTTGCACGGCCAGTTCATGGATGTGCAGCCGAGGGGGACGGAGCGTGAGCTGCAGACCTGAGATGACAAGGTAGTAAAAAATCCCCACTGATGAGCAGTGATAATGAACAATAAAAACAAGCTCGCTTAGCTCCAAAACCCTCTTAAATAATACATGCGTCTAAGGCAGGAGTGATTTTAAGGTTTCAATTATTTAGTGAGTATTAGGAGGAGAGTTGTTGCAGGGCACGGAGCACAGATCACTCACACCGGTGTCTGCCCAGGGCTGCTCCAAGCTGCTCACTGCTCCCTCCCAGGGCTGGACTTCTCCCTCCCAGGCTCTGGGACACCCAGAGCCACCCAACAGGACTGGGTGCCCAGGGGGAAGGGGTTTCAGGGCAGAGGGTTTGGGCACTGCCTGGCAATTACCTGCACTCAGCTTCATTACTCTCTACAGCTCCCTGAGAGGAGGGAGCTGGGCTCTTCTCCCAAGGGACAGGGGACAGGACGAGAGGGAATGGCCTCAAGCTCCACCAGGGGAGATTTAGGCTGGAGATTAGGAGGAAGTTTTTCACACAGAGGGTCATTGGGCATTGGAATAGGCTGCCCAGGGAGGGGGTTGATTCCCCTTCCCTGGAGGTGTTTAAGGGACGGGTGGACAAGGTGCTGAGGGACTTAGTTTAGTGTTTGATAGGAATGGTTGGACTCGATGATCCAATGGGTCTCTTCCAACCTGGTTGTTCTATGATTCTATGATTCATTTCCCAGCTCCTCTCCCGCGAGCAGAGGGATATTTCACACCGAGCGTGTGGAGCGGTGCCTGTGCCTCCCCGAGACACAGAATGTGTCGTCGCAGGTTCTGCCATAAAAACCTGTGTCCTGCTGCTTGCGTAAAGGTCAACCCAAGCAGGAGAGTGGGTTTGTTTTCTTTTTGCAGGCAGGATTCCAAAGCCTGGTGCTCCCACGATGCTTTCATGTTTCCATGAGATAAGAGTGTTTCACAAAGGGTTCCAGTGGAGAAATACCAGAAAAATGGGAGAAGCTTGCCAGAGGCTCTGGAACTGCTCCCAGGCTCTCTGGGGCTTTCCTGCTCTTGATATTAACCACATCATCCACTCGCTTTGCATTTCCAGTCAGATCTGGTTCAGAGATCCCTGCTGCTCAGCACGAGGAGGAGCAGCCACAGGGAGCTCCTGAGGAGCCCTTGGCTCTCCTTGCACTCAGCTTCGGCTCTTGGCTCACTCTTCCCGGGCACTGCACAGAAAATCTTGAGCTGGGAGTGCCCCTCGGCACTGCTGTCCTGCCAGCTCCCCCTAGAATCATAGAATCATAGAACAACCAGGTTGGAAGAGACCCATCGGATCATCAAGTCCAGCCATTCCTATCAAACATTAAACCACGTCCCTGAGCACCTCATCCACCCGTCCCTTAAACACCTCCAGGGAAGGGGAATCAACCCCCTCCCTGGGCAGCCTATTCCAATGCCCAATGACCCTTTCCATGAAAAACTTCCTCCTAATCTCCAGCCTAAGTCTCCCCTGGTGGAGCTTGAGGCCATTCCCTCTCGTCCTGTCCCCTGTCCCTTGGGAGAAGAGCCCAGCTCCCTCCTCTCCACAACCTCCTTTCAGGTAGTTGTAGAGAGCAATGAGGTCTCCTCTCAGCCTCCTCTTCTCTAGGATAAACCCCCCCAGCTCTCTCAGCCGCTCCTCATAGGGCCTGTTCTCCAGCCCCTTCACCAGCTTCATTGCTCTTCTCTGGACTCACTCCAGAGCCTCAACATCCTTCTTGTGCTGAGGGGCCCACAGCTTGGGGCAAGGGCCCACAGGAGCCAACAGCAAAGCTGGGGAGGGGCTCTGGATCAGGGAGTGCAGGGGTAGGATGAGGGGAACAGCTTTCAGCTGAAAGAGGGGAGATTGAGATGAAATCTTGGTGAGAAATGTTTTCCTGTGAGGGTTGGAGGCCCTGGCCCAGGTTGCCCAGGGCAGGAGTGGCTGCCCTGTCCCTGCAGGGGTTCAAGGGCAGGTTGGATGGGGCTGGGAGCCCCTGATGATGTCTGAATGGAACTGAACGGGCTTTGAGGTCCCTTCCAACCTGAAGTGTTCTGTGATAAGCACAATCTGGGGGTGGACCATATCCTTCTGTGCTGGTGGGAGCTCCTTCCTGGTGCCGGTGTGACCAGTAGGGCCATGCGGTGCTCTGGGCTCCGCGGCTGGTTCCAGGGCTGCCGACACGCTCTGCCAGCCGCAGCCAGGAGGAGTGGAAGATGTTTCTTTATCTCCCTGCTGCACCTTTTGGAGCAAATTAAAAGGGCTTTGGTGTGTAAGCGAACTGGTATTGCACGGCTGTAATGAGCAATTTCTCAGCTCTGCCTTGCCTCTCCCTCTGCTCAACCTTTCTAAATTAGCTGGAAATGAGAAGCTGGAGAGCAGGAGGGAGAGGGAGCAGAGGGGTTGCCTGGCCCTTCCCCCTGGGAAGAGCTCTGCTGGGGAAGTTTTGCAGGGAAACTTCTGTAAAAGCAAGTGAAAAACTCAGCTGCATGCGGGCACTGAAGCTGGAAGGTACAAACATCCCATACTGGGGCAGAGAGTGGTGTGTTGGGGTGTGCGAGGTGGCCGAGGGGCTCCTGGATTCGAGTGCGGTGGGAATGTGGGTTCATGGTCAGCCAAAGCCTCTGCTTGTTCCTCACATTACTTGGAAAATCACATTAACCATAAAAACAGGGCAAAACCGGTCACATTTGTTCTGTAATGAGTTGCTTTCCCTCTCATTTTCACCAAAATCTACTAGTTCTGTGTAAAAAAAAAAACAACAGAAATTATCATTAAAGCTGAATTATGGCAGCATTAAAAAAGGGAGGATGAAATTTATGGTCAGAGATGCTATTACGGAGATGCTTCCAGGATAGGTAATGGTGTAATTAGAATAGGCAGAAATGGGAGTGATCGTCATTAAAAGAAAATTGCCGTGAAATAACGATAAACAAACCCAAACTGAAGCCGTGGTGGGTGCCCAGCCCGGCCAGTGGGGACACAGGGTGGAGCAGGCTGAGAGGGAGCAGTGGTTGGACTCGATGATCCGATGGGTCTCTTCCAACCTGGTTGTTCTATGATTCCATGAGGTTCTGAGGGACATGGTTTAGTGTTTGATAGGAATGGTTGGACTGGATGATCCAATGGGTCTCTTCCAACCTGGTTGTTCTATGATTCTATGATTCTAAGTGTCACCTCTGCCCAGGTTCATGGTGGGATGTGGCCATTCCACGCGTGTCCCTGCCCCAGACCCAGGCTGGTGGCATCGCTGGAGAGCAGGTGGCATCCCCGCACGTCCCGTTCACCCCACACTGAGAATTCCTCGTGTCTGCGAGGGGCTGGGGTCATGCTCCTGAGCTGCGGGTGCGGAACAGCCAAGTCTGGTTTTGATAGTCCAACCATTTGATAGGAATGGTTGGACTAGAAGATCCGATGGGTCCCTTCCAACCTGGTTGTTCTATGATTCTATGAAGTCTGACGCTGTCGCACATGCTCATCCGCAGGCGTTTCGGGATGGCAGAAGCAGAGCTCCCCTGTCCTCCTCGCAGCCTAGAGCAGGTGGTATCCCTGCACATCCCATTCACCCCACACTGAGAATTCCTAGTGTCTGCGAGAGGCTGGGGTCGCGCTCCTGAGCTGGGGGTGCAGAGCAGCCAGGTCTGACGCCATTGCACATGCTCGTCCGCAGGCGTTTTGGGATGGCAGAAGGCCAGCTCCCCTGTCCTCCTCGCAGGCTGCGCGCTGGGGAAATCAAAGCGTGTTCCCGGTGACCCAGGGGATGTCTCAGTGCGTGGTTCTGCGCTCGCTCCACTCTGCTTATTAAACAGGACCTGCAGGGATCACCCGCACTCAGGGCAGGGGAAGAGAGTCTCTCCAGCCCCGTTGGGCTCATTTGTATTGCGCTGGTGTGGCCATTACCCAGCGAGAGCCATTGATTTGCGATGCTAACTAGCTCCTAAAGCCAGATCCCAGAGGTGATAAGCCAGCACATTAGTTTTCTTTCTTCCTTAATATTTTAATGGCGCTGGGAGGGGGAGCAGCCAAGCAGCTCAGATTGCTGATGAGCACGGTGACATTTCTGTGTCACCGCAGGGCAGAAGCGCCACCAGGGCCCTCCTGCCGCAGCGAGAGGATGGTGTGTGATGGTGAGACGGGAGCTTTGGTGGTGGCTGGGGTGGGAGGTGGGTCGGTGCTCTGAAGCCAAGGGCAGCACAAGGCACCAGCCCCTTTCGTGGCAAAGTTTGCATCTCATTATCAGCTGCAATTAATTAATGCGCTCGTTTGTTTCAGTGCAGCTCTTGGCACGAGGCCGTTGCTGAGCAGGGTGGGTGTGAGGAGCAGGAGTTGGGATAGAACCATAGAATCATAGAATCATAAAATCACCAGGTTGGAAGAGACCCATCGGATCGTCGAGTCCAACCATTCCTATCAAACACTAACCCATGTCCCTCAGCACCTCATCCACCCAACCCTTAAACACCTCCAGGGAAGGGGAATCAACCCCCTCCCTGGGCAGCCTATTCCAATGCCCAATGACCCTTTCTGTGAAAAACTTCCTCCTAATCTCTAGCCTAAATGTCCCCTGGTGGAGCTTGTGGAGGGATGCTGGAGGTCTGGAGCAGGAGGTGGCCGGGGGGGCTCTGGGGCTCAGCCCTGCGTGAAGGTGTCTCTTTCTCCTCCTGCAGCGCACGTAGAGCCTGGCACCTGCGAAGTCATCGCGGCTCACAGGTGCTGCAATAAGAACAAGATCGAGGAGCGCTCGCAGACCGTGAAATGCTCCTGCCTCCCCGGGCAGGTGGCAGGGACGACGCGAGCGGCTCCCTCCTGCGTGGATGGTGAGTACCCCACAGCCCTGAAGCCCCTGCCTGACCCTTCCCCGTCTCTCAGGCTGCTGGGAGCTGCTGTTTCCCTGGGATTCACAGAAGAGACCTGCTGAGGGGTGACTGCAGCCGAGCAGTAGGGGACAGGGAGCAGTCTGGGGGCCACTCTCCATTGATGTGGCTGTGTTACCGCACTCCATGCGGCCCTGGGCTGTGAGTTCATAGAATCATAGAATCACAGAACAACCAGGTTGGAAGGGACCCATCGGATCTTCTAGTCCAACCATTCCTATCAAACACTAACCCACGTCCCTCAGGACCTCGTCCACCCGTCCCTTAAACACCTCCAGGGAAGGGGAATCAACCACCTCCCTGGGCAGCCTATTCCAATGCCCAGTGACCCTCTGTGTGAAAAACTTCCTCCTAATCTCCAGCCTAAATCTCCCCTGGTGGAGCTTGAGGCCATTCCCTCTTGTCCTGTCCCCTGTCCCTTGGGAGAAGAGCCCAGCTCCCTCCTCTCCACAACCTCCTTTCAGGTAGTTGTAGAGAGTAATGAGGTCTCCTCTCAGCCTCCTCTTCTCCAGGATAAACACCTCCAGCTCTCTCAGCCGCTCCTCATAGGGCCTGTTCTCCAGCCCCTTCACCAGCCTCGTTGCTCTTCTCTGGACTCACTCCAGAGCCTCAACATCCTTCTTGTTATGGGGCTGCAGAAGTTCAAGCTCCTCCAGAGCATCGAAGCGCAGCACCGATCTCTGTGTGTCTGCTCACCACACTGCTCCAGCCCCATCACCCGTGAGGAGCACTGAGCAAAGCTCCAGCCATGTATATTTTATCAAGCAGCATCACAGACGCAGACTCTGCCGACGCGGTATCCATTCACTTGGCAGCTGGTGTCCTGTGAGCATGGTTTGTGTGCCCCAGGAAACACCAGGATGAATTGTCAGGTTTTGTTTGGCCCAAAGAGCTCATGTGGCTCATCTTTGCAAAGAGAGGAGAGCCCTCTCTGGTTACCCACTTTGAGGCATCAGTTGTAAGAGCCTAACAGAGTTGGGCAGAGGTAAACAGTCTCTGTGCCTCTGCTAGAGGAGCTGCAGTGGATTAGCGAGCGACATTTGATAGGAATGGCTGGACTAGAAGATCCGATGGGTCTCTTCCAACCTGGTTGTTCTATGATTCTATGATTCCCCCTGCTGCCACCCCCGAGCAGCCTCCCCTGGCCGGCCAGGTCCCTGTGCCGCTGCCCGGGGCGCTGACGCCCTCCTCTCCGGCAGCATCCATCGTGCTGCAGAAGTGGTGGTGCCAGATGGAGCCGTGCCTCGACGGGGAGGAGTGCAAGGTGCTGCCCGACCTCTCGGGCTGGAGCTGCAGTAGCGGCAACAAAGTGAAGACGACCAAGGTACGTCCCGTGGCAGGGCGGCTGGGCCTTCTCCAACCTGAGCATCCCCGAAGGGTTCACAGAGAGAGCTCCGGCTTCTCCAGGGCGTGTGAGGTTTGCTAGGGATACACCAAAGCAGAGCGGAGGCTCCAGGCTGTTCTCACTGGTGCTGGAGGCAGCACCAAGGCCCAGTGGGTCCCACGGCTTTGCCGATCGATAACTCCCACAGGAGGTTCAGCCTTGTGTGTCTCAGGCCGCAGGCAGTGGTGCTGGGGATGATTCCAGCCCAGGGCTGCTGGGCTGTCCTGGCTGCTGCTCCGGGGCAGAGGTTGCTCGGCGCAGCCCAAATCCGTCACCGCTCCCGGTCTGAGGCAATCGGCTGTGACAGAGCTCTACATGATTATTATTTTCACGGCTTGCTGAATGCCCCAAAGAACAAGGTATAATTAAAATTTTATCAAACTCATTAGTAATTACATCTATGCCACGCTTAATCAGTTGCATAATTTTATAATCATCCTTCATACTGTTGAGTGCAATTATTCCCATGCCTTCGTTTTTCTCGCCCTGCATCCCCTGCCAGAAAATCATCGTATTGAGCAATGTTGGGAGTTTTTTCATTCTCGCCATTATTTTTGTGCACAGAAAGTGTTTTTATGGACATCCCAGAAGATTCCTTTGGCCCCGGGAACCCATCACCAACCAGTAACGGCAACTCTGCATTTAGCTCTTTGGGGTTTTTTCCATCTGAATATTGTTTATTCATTATCCCTCTGCTGCTCACTTAGCCCAAAGCTTCTGCTCTGGCTTTGCTGACCTGGGCTGTCGCTGGGAACCCTCATGTTCTGCTCTGGCTTTGCTGACCTGGGTTCTCTCTGGGAACCTTCATGTTCTGCTCTGGCTTTGCTGACCTGGGTTCTCTCTGGGAACCTTCGTGTTCTGCTCTCCTTCCTCATCCAGCAGCCTCCTCGGGCATCTTCCCGGCACCCCCTGGGGGTCCCTTGCCTTTCCCCGAGGAGGCTGCGTTCTGGAGATGCAGACCTGTGTTTTCAATAGGATTTTGGGTGAGGGAGCTGGATTTGCCCCTCCTGGTCCCCTCCCCTGGACCAAACCCCCCGGGGAAGCTGGAGTGTGGGGTGAAATATCACCCTAAGGTGAACTACAGCACAGTTCCCCCAGTAAGCGAATGCAAAACCATATTTGCATCTCGTGAGGCTCCTTGCTGACAGCTCCTGGCTGGAGGAGCCAGCCGGGTGTGTGGATAACCCGTCAGCTACGCACGGATTGACCGTTTCCATTAGCAGGTGCCTGCCCACCCTTCTGCTCTGCCCGCAGGTCACGCGATAGCGTCCGTGCAGCTCGGCCGTGCCTGACCAGCCCTGGCGCCAATCCACGGAGCTGCCAGCAGCAGGATGAGCTCCAGCCAGTGCCTGCAATCCATCCCTCCAGCCTGGGATGCTCTGGGGCTGCTGTCTCGCTCCTGCCAGCAGGACCCTACTGGGTACCGGATCAGAGCCCTCACTGAGCTCTGGCTTCCCAGGACATGGCGAGTATGGGACTCCAGCACAACAGCAGGACTCCTGCCGCTCCACGGCCGCCCTCCTGCCCCAGCGAGACACTCACCGACCAAGAAATGAGCTCTTTTCCCACCCTCTTAAATAAAACACTCCAGTCCTGTAAGAGCTGTCGACAACGCAGGCAGAGAGAGTGGTTCCTCGAAATGGGCTGTATTCTGAAATAGCTGAAATCCTTACTGTTGTGTCGCCTTTCCCCATCTCCCAAGATGTTGAATCGGGGTCGCTGTCGGGAGCTGGGAAACCAATGGTTGTGTGAAAGCCTCCCTCATCTGTCTCGTGGCTCCTGGGCTGCTGGGATCCCAGGAGCAGGCGCTGAGCTCTGAGCCTGACCTCGCGTCACCCGAGAGCCGCTGCAGCCCTGGAGCGTCGTGCTTGCCCTGTCCCAGGACGTGGCTGCTGCGACTGCACGTGGCGGACGCAGCGACGTGGCCGGAGCTGCCTGACCCCCCGTCAGATGGTGAAATGTCTCCATGGAGCATGCTGCTGGCTTCTCCTTCCCCGGTCACCGCATTAACCAGGCTGCCAGTTTCATTATTAGCTGTTCTCTGCTGCGCAAGCCCCAGGCACCGAATTCCTGCTTGTGTTTGCCATCCAGATTTGGATACCATGTGGGGAAAGCCCTCGGGTCTGGAGATCCTGACCCTGCGCAGAGACCCAGACCCAGCCAGTCGCTTTAATTAAAAATAAAGGAAAATGTACCATCTCCTGGCCCTGAGCTCGTCACCTTCTCCAGGATGCATCGTGTCCCCTGGAGCAGTGGCTGGAGGGGGAGAGGACGGGAGCCCTGGTGTCTGCGGGGCTGCTGCACTCGTGGGGCTGGTGGTGTGTGGCCTCAGCGATGGCATCACTGCAGGGAGTGGGACCAACGCCTGCCTGAGCCCCCAGCTCTGCTCTGTGACACAAGAGGGGGACCAAGGCCTCCCCGAGCCCCCAGCTCAGCTCCGTGACACAAGAGGGGGACCAACGCCTCCCCGAGCCCCCAGCTCTGCTCCATGACACAAGAGGGGGACCAACGCCTGCCTGAGCCCCCAGCTCCGCTCCGTGACACAAGAGGGGGACGAACCAGCTCAGGAGGCACCGGAGCTGGCGCAGGGGCTGGCAGCGCTGCCCGGGGATGCTGGTGTGCGTGCAGCCTCCGTGCTCTGCACCACTCATTATTTAGGCATTTTTTTTAATGGGGCACATAATCCCGGCTCCGGATGTGATGTAAATACCAGACTGTGAAATAATAAATTCATTTTAATCTCTGCAAAAGCATCTTTTCATTCAGCAGCGAAGGGAGGCATCGGGAGCACTTCTCTCGCCGACCGGACCCGAGGTGCAGGGTCTGGGGCTCTGGCCTGGTCGTTCAACCCCAACAGGCTCCTGCGGCGGCAGCCGCTCTCATTACTCATGCAACTGTCTGATTCTCTGGCTCAATAAAACCTTTTGGCTGAGACTTACAGGCCTTAATTGCTCGTTGCATTAAAAAGTCACACTCTTTCATTTACCGAACCGCAGAGGAGCAGTTCAGGTTGTGCTCAGAGGGTGGATTTTCACCTCGATGTCGCAAGTGTTGCTGCAGGGACGAGTCTGCCCACGTCTTTCCGCTTCCACTCGCTGAGATCTGACCAGTAACAACCTTCCCCGGCTCCTGAGGGCAGGTAGCTTGTGCCTCGGGGCCAGGTTGTCCTGTCACAGGTACTGCACAGCTCCTGGGTCACCCAGCAAAGGGCTTTGGAGCTTTCACCAGTGTTTGGATGCAGGTTTTGTTATTCTCCACTGCATGGATGGAGTGGTTTGAGGAGCAGCAGCTCAGCCATAGCGCGACGCCGGGAGAGCTTGATGGTCCTGGGTGCAGGGGCAGCTAGGCTGCCCCTGCACCCAGGACCATCAAGCTCTCCCGGCGTCGCGCTATGGCTGAGCTGCTGGTGGGACAGAATGAAAATACCCATGAGAAGGGTTCCTTCCATCGAAGGAGAGAGTTGCACCCACACTGTGAGTTAGCAGGAGGGATGAATGGCAGGAGCCTCCTTCCCCGGCGAGAAAAGACTGAGATGGAACGAAAGATATGGGAAAAAATTCCAGCGTCAGCTTCTCTGCTGGTGCTGAGCCAGGCCTGGTGGGACATCCTACCATTTAACAACAACAAACAGCTCAGGATAAGTGGCAAGAGATTCCTCAGCACTGAACAAGAAGAGGATCTGTCCTGGGAATAGCAGGAGATCTCCCCCGTGGAGGGAGGTGAAGGGCAGGGGATGGGACAGGGTTCTTTGTCACTCTGGTCCTGCTCACGGGACGAGGTCCGCACTGTCCGGCTGAGCCAGTCCAGCTCATGCATCGAGTGTTGTTCACAGCACGAATGGCTTCATAGAGTCCTGGAATGGTTAAGGCTGGAAGGACATCAAAGGCCACCCAGTCCCACCCCTGCCATGGGCAGGGACACCTACTAGTGTTTCCCTCTTGCCTCTGCTGAGTCAAAACCAGCCTGGAGGAACCTCACAGCCCCTCAGTTTGTGCCTTCGGCCCCAATGCGGGGCTTGGCAGGAGAAACTGCAGCTTCTCTGGGGAGAGGAAGGGGCAGAGGAGCCATGCACCTTGTCAGCTGGGAGGAAGGGAAAGGGACCTGCGGATGGGAAGGGGTTAAAGTCTGTGGTGGGAAGGCAGCTGGGGGCAATGGGCAATCAGGGCCCAGGAGAGCTTAAATAAAGGAGGCAGAGGGTGGTGGGTGATGCTGGAGCAGGTGATGCTGCTGGAGCAGGTACTGTCCATGCTATTTCTTGCTGTTGTTCTGTGCAGGATCTGGGCTGAAGTTCCCTCTCTACAAGGCATCTGGTGAGGTGATTGAGCTGAGGAGCATGAGGGGATGATGCCTTGGGTGCTCCATCCCTTTGTCTCCATGTGGGACTGAGCTGGAGAGCAGAGATCTTGGGATCATAGCCTGGGAGCAACACCCTGACCCCATCCCCTGGGACTGATGTGGAGCTTGCGCAGCCAAGTCGCTGATGGGATGATTAGTCAGAGCAAACTGTCGCAGTTAAGGTACTTCTAACATCTCCCTGGGTATTATAATTACATCCCATTCAATTAGTCTGAAGAAAAAAAAAAATCCTCCTTTTGTGCTAAGGTTTGGTGCAAGATTATTAGAGAGTGAATTAAAAGACAAGGATTTTACTTCACGATAATAAAGGCATAATGTATAAAATACCCCAAAATCATAAGGCGGCTAAATTTAGAGCTGTGCTAGGGGGTGAAATGAAAGGTAAAATGAAACCCTTTGAGCGGCTGTGATGTGCAGCGCGAGGCGGGTATTATCTGAGAAATAAGATGGAAACATAATTAACCACCCGGCTTTATGCTGAAAGCTGGCAAATTGAAATGGGAGACAAAATTAGGTGAAATTGCAGAGCAGGCTCATTTATTACTGCTTTATAAATCGGTGCTACCTGCCTGCAGTAGCGCAAAGCGGCTCCAGAGCTGCAGCTTCCTGAGCGATGCTGATGGTGGAGGCTGCAGCTCTTCCAGGCCAGTGGGCACTGTGGAGGGAGCTGGTGCCCCAGGAGCTGAGTCCTTGGTGCCATTTCATAGAATCCTAGAACATCCAGGTTGGAAGAGACCCATCGGATCATCAAGTCCAACCATTCCTATCAAACACTAACCCATGTCCCTCAGCACCTCATCTACCCGTCCCTTAAACACCTCCAGGGAAGGGGAATCAACCTCCTCCCTGGGCAGCCTATTCCAATGCCCAATGACCCTTTCTGGGAAAAACTTCCTCCTAATCTCCAGCCTAAATCTCCCCTGGTGGAGCTTGAGGCCATTCCCTCTTGTCCTGTCCCCTGTCCCTTGGGAGAAGAGCCCAGCTCCCTCTTCTCCACAACCTCCTTTCAGGGAGTTGTAGAGAGCAATGAGGTCTCCTCTCAGCCTCCTCTTCTCCAGGATAAACACCCCCAGCTCTCTCAGCCGTTCCTCATAGGGCCTGTTCTCCAGCCCCTTCACCAGCTTCGTTGCTCTTCTCTGGACTCGCTCCAGAGCCTCAACATCCTTCTTGTGCTGAGGGGCCCACAACTCAACACAGGATTCGAGGAGCAGCCTCCCCAGTGCTGAGTCCAGAGGGAGAATCACCTCCCTGGACCTGCTGGTCACACCATTTCTGATCCAAGCCAGGATACCATTGGCCTTCTTGGCCCCCTGGGCACACTGCTGGCTCATGGTCAGTCGCTGTCGACCAACCCTCCCAGGTCCCTCTCCTCCTGGCAGCTTTTCTAGCCAGACTTCTCCCAGTCTGTAGCTCTGCATAGGGTTGTTGTGCCCCAAGTGCAGGACCCGGCATTTGGCCGTGTTAAACCTCATCCCATTGGACTCTGCCCAGTTTCCCTCACAAGCTGCAGTGGCTGCTGCCTGGGGCTGCTCTACATACTAGTGATTTGTCTCCTGTGGCATCTTGCAGCCCCTCCTCAGGGCTGGAGGGACGTTTTGTTTCACTTGCTTTAATCATCCTCCTCTCTGACTTTATTGGATCCCTTTCCCAGTTATGGGAAAAGGCAGAAGAACCCTCTGCCACCTCCACCCTGCAGCTGTCGCTCAGTCTGCACCTCTCCGGCCACTTGGCTTGTTGCTGCCTTGGCGGTGGATTCAAACAAGGGCAAGAAGGTTCTATCTTTTTTCCAAATGCAGCGAGATTTTTCCTAGAATCATCTCAGCTATGGAGGAAAAAAAAAAAAAAAATCACTGTGCGAACTCCTGTGCTGTATTTAGGAACTGACTTATTGGACGAGAAGCAGAGCCCATGGCCAGACTGAGAGAATTGGGGTTGTTCAGCCTGGAGAAGGCTCCAGGGAGACCTTAGTGAGGCTTCCAGGGCTGAAAGGGGCTCTGGGAGAGCTGGGGAGAGGCTCTTGGGCAGGGAGGGCAGGGAGAGGCTGGGGGCACCTTCACCTTGCCCGTGGTGGGACTCCATCAGAGCATCCAGGATAAAAATAGACCAGCACAGCGTTTGCTCTGGTTAATAAGCTCTGACGGGGCTCTTTGAGGCATTAGATGGCTCTTCCAAAAACGCGTCCTCATGTTTTATTAACGTGTGCGTTTGTGGAGATGCTCTTGAGGGGCTCTATAAAATATTCATTCAGCTGTTGCTGTGCAATAAAAGCAGAGTCGGGGCATGAACTGCCTGCCTGGGGGCCCTGCAGACCTGCCCCAGGAGGGTCCCCGGGGATGGTGGCTCCTGCTGCCACCTCCTCGGGGACCCCAACCACGCGCAGTGCCTCTGGCAGAGCCCACGCTGCAGAAACCCCTTGATTCATCTGGCTCTTGGCGTTGGGAGGTCTGAGGGAGGCTTTGGCTTCCCCAAGGCTGTGATTGCTCCAAAACACCAGCTCAGGGCTCATCCTTCTGTCCCACATCTAGGCAGGTGATGGGAGCAGCTCAGGGGTTCGGAGGTGACACCCCATGTCCCCCCAAGCTGTCAGGAGACTGGAACCCCAGATGTGGTTGTTGCCGCTGCCACCAGGATGGCAACTCCTGTACCTTGTTTCTTCTTCCCGGAGCGGCTCCATCTCTGGATTTGGAATCCTGCACCTTTGGAAGAGCTGGATGCTCTCTAGGCACAAGACAGGGAAGTTGTATGGACATTGGTTCCTTCTGGACCGACTCTGCTTACCAACTGCATCCAGGATTAAAGCAGAGTCTCATTTTTATAAAGTGGTTTTTAATCTTGTTTCCCTGCTGGGGAGGGGGAGCTGCAGCAGCCAGTGCAGAAACGCAGCCGCTGGCTTGGGCGAAGCAGGGAGGGCAAATGCAATTTAATTTGTGTTTCTGAGCCTGTTGTTAATCTCCCGATTTGCCATGGCTATTCATGGGGATTTGGGTTCTGTAGCATTACTTCTTAATAAAGGGATTAGCCAGGACCATGGGTCTGCTCTTTGATGCTCGTCTGCTGGGGATTACTGAGGCTTTTTGCAGTTAGTTAATGGGTCAGGTAGGGAAAAAGGAGAATACAGGTGTGGTTGCATTGACATTTGAAGGAGCTGTTCTATCAGTGATCCAGAGCTTGGCCTATGGCCTGTTTGGTGTTCCATGTCTCACGAGGATCCTCATCCTCTGCCTGCAGGCTCGGAGCCAGACGCAGGAGCAACGAGGCTGGGGAAGAGGCTGGAGAACAGGCCCTATGAGGAGCAGCTAAGAGAGCTGGGGGGGTTTATCCTGGAGAAGAGGAGGCTGAGAGGAGACCTCATTGCTCTCTACAACTACCTGAAAGGAGGTTGTGGAGAGGAGGGAGCTGGGCTCTTCTCCCAAGGGACAGGACAAGAGGGAATGGCCTCAAGCTCCACCAGGGGAGATTTAGACTAGACATTAGGAGGAAGTTTTTCCCTGAAAGGGTCATTGGGCATTGGAATAGTCTGCCCAGGGAGGGGGTTGATTCACCTTCCCTGGAGGTGTTTAAGGGATGGGTGGATGAGGACTTGAGGGACATGGGTTAGTGTTTGATAGGAATGGTTGGACTCAATGATCCGATGGGTCTCTTCCAACCTGGTTGTTCTATGGTTCTATAGGAGCTGCTCTCCGGAGAGGATTTGCTGCGCTGCTGCTGCTCAGGCAGCACTTTTACCTGTGAGGACCAGGGAAAGATGCTGTTAGGAGGTGAAACCTGTGCTGGGTGCAGGAGCACTGAGCCACCTTGGCTGATCCCGTGCGTGGGATGGACATTCAGAGCTGTGTGAAGCCTGTGTTCTGGCACACAGGCAGGTGCATCCGTGTCCCAGGGATGCAGAATCAGCCCCAATCTTCATCAATGCTTCTCTTGGGGCAGGAAAAGCTCTCCCACCCTTACCTTACTCTGCAGGGAGGTGCCAGCCTGGGCTGCACCTCGAGTCCTGTTCCGCACCTTCCTTGCTGCCACATTCTCTATCTCAAGAGGTGCCACAAGCAGAGATGTAGAACAGATTTATTGTTAACGTGAGCTGCTGCATGAAGCCAGGATCAAGTAACGATCCAATTAAATACTTGTGGATGCCTTCATATCAGTGAGCTCCGAGTCAATCAATTATTTAAATGCCCTGGAACTGTGCCCTTTGATTATTAAAGGGGCTGGAATCCTGTTGCATCGATAACAATAATAAATATTGTGGATGCTCCTTTCTTTAAGAAAGTGATTCCATGAGCTGTGGAAGGAAGGAGCTGCGAGGCTGGGAGGGTATGAATATGGATCAGTGGGATCGGTGCACGAACCAGCACCCAGGGACGAAATTAAGGAGTGTTTAAAATTCTCCGCAAAGACAAAATGTGGAATATGGAAACTTTCGCAATCATTTTATAGAAATGAAATTTTGATTAGAAAGCTGGGATCATGCATATGCTATTAGAGCAGAGCCGGGGGCCAGGGAGCGTGGAGAATCGGGGAATTGGGTGGAATCGGCAGTGGGGCAGGGAGGGGATGGGCAGAGGGGTTGGGCTGTTTTGGCTGTTCGGCCCCATGAGTGCAGGGGAAGGGAGCCTTTCTTCAGCGTTTTCTTCCCTTGCCTAGTTTATAAATGGTTTAAGCAGGCGGAAGATAATTAACTCTAATCAATCTGGATTCTGCCCCGACTATAGCTCTGCAACAGCATCAGTCTCACTAATTCCTTAATATTACTAACGTGGTGTTCAGTGAGTTCAGCAACACGTTGAAGGAATCTGGCATTGAGGAATAGATGTCAAGTGATTGATTCTGAGTTGAAAAGCCCTTCGGTGCTGTGATTCTTGCTGTTTTATTAATCAAATTATCACTGTTGGGGCATTCAAGAAGTAGCAGCTCAGTCTTGCAGTGAAATTTCCTCATTACGCTGATGGGTTGTTCTTGGATGGTGTGAGGGAGAATGTTGTTTCTAGAACATTAGGAGAGGAATTTAGGCTAAATTAACAGCATGTCTGATAAAGAGCTATTTGGTTTTTAGGGTGAGGTTAAAAGCCTGGTGGAGCTAGGGTTTGGGCAGGAGGAGGGGAGCTGCCTGGGCAGCCCCACTCAGCTCCCTCAGAAATGCCAACTGCTCTTTCTAAAGCCACCAGCAAGCTCAGCCTCTTCTTTTCCAGTCATTCCCCTCCGTGAGTCGCAGAAACCCAGGGAGATGAGAAGGTGAGGATGCATTATTGATTAATTACCTCCTCGTCTCCCAAGGGTTATTGAGCAGGGCTGGGACTTTGACAAATTACACCTCAATTTTTGTGACTGAGATGCAATTTGATTAAACGCAGTTTGGCGCTGCCCCTGTCAGAGGGTGAGGTGGAGGCTGATTCCGGAGCCTGGCGGAAGGCGATGGTGTCGCCTTCCCAGTAATTGATGGCATTTGTGAGCAGTTTGCCAAGAAACAATTAAGCGGCGGGAGATTTTGTTTGAAAGGAACACAGGGTTAATCGGCTGAGCTGAAGGTGGAGAATCACCTCTGTGCGGTGACAGTGAGGAGGGAGCCGGTGCTGTCACCACACGGTCTGTTTGCAGCCTGGACCCCACTGGGATCCGTGCAATCCTTGCTCCAGGGATCAGCCTAGGCTGAGGGAGCACTCGAGGCTTTCCCCACGGACTCATGTGCCCTGATTTGGGATGGGTTGGTCTGGGCAGCCCCTGTCACTGTCTCTTAGAAGAGATCACAAACAAGATAATTCCTCGGACTTCCCGGGTTCAACGTTCCTTCATCCCTTGGACATCAAAAAGAGGCAAGCGCTGTGCTAGCTACGATTTTTTTTTGTCTGTGAGGGTTTTTTTAATATTTAGTAGAATCAAGTTAAATTATCAAAACTGAACTGTAATGTTGGAACAGGGTATCCTTGGCCTCAAGCTCCACCAGGGGATGTTCAGGCTGGACATTAGGAGGAAGTTTTTCACGGAAAGGGTCATTGAGCATTGGAATAGGCTGCCCAGGGAGGGGGTTGAGTCACCTTCCCTGGAAGTATTTAAGGTGTGGGTGGATGAGGTGCTGAGGGACATGGGGTAGTGTTTGATAGAAATGGTTGGACTTGATGATCCAGTGGGTCTCTTCTAACCTGGTGATTCTATGATTCTACGATTCTCTCTCTGCTGCTGCTGCTCCTGGGTAAAGGCACAGAGAGGGCTTTGTGCCCTCTGAGCTTTGCTTTTGCCTTCCCACCTTCCCTTTGAACTGGGGGCCTTGCCCACAGGAGGGATAAGCAGAGCAAACCTCCCCTTTCCCCAAGGAAACACTGCTGGGGTATCACTGACCCACCTGTCCGTGTGACCCTCACCTGCAGCATCAGCCTCTTCACCTTTGAATCCTCCAGGGTTGGACACAAAGAGCAGGTCAGTGGGGATGGGGTGGATGGACTGTCTCTAACAAACAGCATTGGGAAATAACAGGTGCTGCAAAAGGCCATTTCTGTAGAGCAGAAGGCAAGTGGTCTCATAAAGAAGGATTTTGCACTATTTAAGCAATAAAATCCCCACCGGCTGCCTGGGGAGAACAGCCTTTTACTGTGACCAAAGTGCAGTTTGGAAGGAGTGGCTGCCAGACCCTGTCCCAGAGGTGGCTCGGTGTGGGGGAGAAGCCAGCTGGAGCAGGGCAGTAACGGCTGCTCCGTGGGCATCCATCACTCCTCTGGAGTCCATCCCAGCCAAGAGTCCTGTGGTGCTGCCAGTGACCTGGTGCCACCAGAGCCAGAGCAGGGACTCCTGTTATCTCTTCTCCATCTGAGACCTCATCTGCGGAGCTGGCATCCCTGCTCTCTGCCTGGAGCCAGCAATTAGGGCACAGGGAGGCTTAAAGGTGGCGAGGCTGGTAATGAATATTTCAACTGCTTTGCTGGAATAAATTCAGCTTTAATGAAATAAACTGAAGCAAATGGCCTTGTGCCGGGTGAGGGTGGGGATGGAGCCGCTTCAGGAGAGCTGTGCTCCAGGCTGAACGTGCTCCAGTTGTCAGACGGAGTCCTCTGCCTTGGAGCTGGCACCTGGAGATTTGCCACCAGATGTTGGGAGTGAAAGAGAACAAGCAAATCTGTCTCTTCAGAAACAAGACACTGTTCTTTGGGGTTGGGCCATGGGACTTGGCGTCAGGTTCCCTCTCCTATTAATCAGCATTTCTGTTGGTTTTAATTAGTTTTGATTGCAGTTTACAAATGTAAATGCGTCTCCGGTGGCTTCTCCCTCACCTCCTGGGAATATGAAGTGAGTGTTTAGCGTAACAGCATCACAGTTGTGCATGGAAGGCAAAACAAACAAACCCTCTCGTACATCCCCAGTGTCGCCTCTGGTGATCTCTGCCTTGCTAAGCACCAGCTGACCTGGAAGAGGAGAAAATCCTCAGAAGGAGAAGGAAACACCTCTTGGCAGGCACTCAAAGCACAGTGTCTGCTCTGAGGACAGCTCCAAGGATCGTTCCTCTGCCAACACGAGGTCTGTTGGAGTTGCCCATCCTGTCCTGCTCCCGAGGAGGTGATTGGGTTGTGCCACACAGCGGAAGCAGGAGGAAGGTGTACCCCAGGCTGGGGAACATCCAACCATCGCCACCTTCAGCAGCACCAGGGCCACCAGGCTCGACCCTTACAGGCCCTATGAGGAGCGGCTGAGAGAGCTGGGGGTGTTTAGCCTAGAGAAGAGGAGGCTGAGAGGAGACCTCATTACTCTCTACAAGTACCTGAAAGGAGGTTGTGGAGAGGAGGGAGCTGGGCTCTTCTCCCAAGGGACAGGGGACAGGACAAGAGGGAATGGCCTCAAGCTCCACCAGGGGAGATTTAGGCTGGAGATTAGGAGGGAGTTTTTCACACAGAGGGTCATTGGTCATTGGAATAGGCTGCCCAGGGAGGTGGTTGATTCCCCTTCCCTGGAGGTGTTTAAGGGACGGGTGGATAAGGTCCTGAGGGACTTGGTTTAGTGTTTGATAGGAATGGTTGGACTCGATGATCCGATGGGTCTCTTCCAACCTGGTTGTTCTATGATTCTATGACCCTTGCAGTGAGATCTTTCGTCTTCATCGGATGAAGGAAAACTTCCTCCCCGGGAGGTTAATGCGCTCGATTCACCACCCACGGGGATATCATTTTTCTTAGTGTTTGCCATTTCGCAGCTTAATTAAGGTCACCCGGCAGGCTTGTAAATGACATCCTAATTAATAGGCTGTGGTGTCTGCCTGTGCCAGCCAGGCTTGCTGTGCAGTGGGTGCCCCGGGAAGGAGCCAGAGCAGAGGGACACACCTGCAGGTGTGTGGAGGAGCCCGTATGTCCTCGCCCTGTGGCTGCAGATGCCTCAGTGGGTGCATGAGGCATGGGGAGGGGATCAGCTGCAGCCCAGGGAGCAAGTGGGAGCTCTGGGAGTATCAGGGGCACCCGCGGAGCAGGTCACTGAGTTGGGGCAGTGTTTGTTGCCTGCTTATGGTTGGACTCGATGATCCTATAGGTCTCTTCCAACCTGGTTGTTCTATGATTCTATGACTCATCAGTGCCAGAGCTGCTCCAGCGATGGCAGAACCTGCCTTGGGGCTCTACAGTGCAGTCGGTGGCGTTTCACACCTTCAGGATTCTCTCTTTCGGGGAGGTTATCTCCTTGCTCGCCCTTTCCCGGGTGATGTGGATGGGGTGAAGGGCTCCCCAAGGCAGCACCAGCCCAGATTGACCCCAGCACGGCCCCAGGCCCTGAGGTGACGCAGACACCCCCTCAGACCCCATCCATAGGGTTGTGACCCCACGACTCAGCCCTGTGCCCAGCTCCACCTCCCGTGATTCATGACTCAACTTTGTGACTTATCCCAGAGTCACAGTTCGGAGCCAGCCTATAACTCAGCTGCTCTGCGTAACCATCAGTGCCACAGGACCCCGATAACTCAGGGAGAACTTCAGAATTAATTGTCTTACTTACGAAGTTGCTGACATGACTCATAAATTGCCACATGGTCAATAAATCAGAGAGACACCTGAGAAATTCATCATGATTTTTTTTTTTCCAGTCAGAACCTTCCTGTGCTTTATAAATCAGATGCCGGAACAGCTTATGGTGCATCCAACCCACACCTGGAGAAGAGCTTCTGGGGGAGAAGGTACATTTATGGAGCTTCTTTCTCAAGCTGCTTAACAGGGATAAAAAAAACATAAGGACAAATGAAAGTGAGACGTGTGATGGGCTGAGAGAGTTGGGACTCTTCAAGCTGGAGAGGAGGAGGCTCTGGGGAGACCTTAGAGCAGCTTCCAGCATGTTCTTCCTGCTCCGAGAGGGTAACAAATACTCTCTTAATGATAACAATCACTACATTCGATGAAGAATCAGATTTTATTTAATGTGCAATTCACTTAGAGCTTGACACATCTATTTAGATTGATTAAAGCAGTTCCCGCGCGTTGGCTTTAGCGCCGATTGATTTGTCTAAAAACATTTTCGTGGGGCTTGAAAATCCCAGCCAGAGGGAGATTTTCTGTATCCTGCATTTAAACTGCTGCGAATACAACATGTTCTTATCAGTAGGTGTCCCTTTAGAATACAGAATCACCCTCTTCTCCTTCTGTATAAAATGCATGGAAGAGACTATTCAGGTCATACTTAAAGGATGAGGTTTGTTGGTGAATCTGTGGGCAATTTATCATAAATTACATGTGGAAATATAAAATTTAATCAGTTCATTGCGCAACCGCAGCCATATGTGCAGGAGTAAAGCTCCTGCAAAAAAAAAAAAAAAGGGCAAATTAAATGAATTCATTGGAGATGATATGAATACATCAAGCAGATTTTTTAAGTATTTCGCTAAGAAGCGCAACCCGCACCAAGCTCTGCCACTAAACGAGTGGCGAGAGTTGCCAGTAAATGTTGACATTAGCAGCTTTTGATGGAAAAACAGAACTCCAGGCAAAACATGGAGAGTTTCCCATCGGAGGCAGCTCCGAGACTGCCTTTGCCTGTCTGCTCTCCCAGCAGAGCAGGATCCTCGGGTGTCTCTGCCTGGCTCCTCACAGTGGGACCCCTGGGAGAGGGTGAGCTGAGCCCTTGTGTGAGCCCCCTCGGCCAGACTTGGGCCTAGATTTGCTCTGTGTTTTCCATGCGATACCATAAAACACCCAACACTTTCTGCTCCTTCCCCAGAGGAAGGTGAGGGCTCTACCTCTACCCAGCTCTCTCAGCCGAGCCCTGTGAGGAGCGGCTGAGAGAGCTGGGGGGGGTTATCCTGGAGAAGAGGAGGCTGAGGGGAGACCTCATTGCTCTCTACAACTACCTGTAAGGAGGTTGTGGAGAGGAGGGAGCTGGGCTCTTCTCCTAAGGGACAGGGAACAGGACAAGAGGGAACGGCCTCAAGCTCCACCAGGGGAGGTTTAGGCTAGAGATTAGGAGGAAGTTTTTCACACAGAGGGTCATTGGGCATTGGAATAGGCTGCCCAGGGAGGGGGTTGAGTCACCTTCCCTGGAGGGGTTTAAAGGACGGGTGGATGAGGTGCTGAGGGACATGGTTTAGTGTTTGATAGGAATGGTTGGACTGGATGATCCGATGGGTCTCTTCCAACCTGGTTGTTCTATGATTCAACGAGTTTCAGCTCCAGAGAAACTTCCCATTAGAAGTACACATCAACCAGAGGAGGAACAGGTGCCTGTGGGTGCCAGATGCAAAAGGTGAGGCTGCAGCTGGAATCAATCCATGAGATGCAAATACCAACAGCAAACTTTCTGCAGCCTCCAGAGCTCTCCAGGCAGGTGGGAGCACTGGCAGCTGAGGCTCATTTTCCACTGGCAGCCAAGGTGGAGTCATCCCCAGCTCCAACCACCAGCATCTTAGGGGGAGAATAAGGGTCTGATGAGAACATAGAGCCCCCCAGGAGCTGTGACTCCACAGAGATGTTCTGCTTGGTTCCTATGGGAACAGGCCGAGCCGGTTGATTAGAAAACCATGTGCGGAAGAGGCAGAAAAAGCAGCGAGTGGTGCTGCTGATGCAGAGATTAATTGGTGTGACTCAGGCTGGGCTTTTCTATAATTTGCAGCCGTCCCAAAAGGTGCCTCAGTTGAGATGTAATGAGGAGATGCTCACAGAACAATCTTATCGCTTGTTGCAACGATCGTAGCTCCTACTTAAAAGAAAAGATGGAGCGATTTTTTTTTTTCTTTTTTTTTGTCTGGTTGTTTTCTAAATTGCCTGTAACTTCACTCACACAGAAGGTTCTTCTCCCTCTGTGCTCTACACGGGTGAGACTGCTCCTTGAATTCTGGGGTCAGGTCTGTCCCCTCGGCACAAGAAGGATGTTGAGGCTCTGGAGCAAGTCCAGAGAAGAGCAACGAAGCTGGGGAAGGGGCTGGAGAACAAGAGAAGTGACTGAGAGAGTTGGGGGTGTTTATCCTGGAGAAGAGGAGGCTGAGGGGAGACCTCATTGCTCTCTACAACTCCCTGAAAGGAGGTTGTGGAGAGGAGGGAGCTGGGCTCTTCTCCCAAGGGACAGGGGACAGGACAAGAGGGAATGGCCTCAAGCTCCACCAGGGGAGATTTAGGCTGGAGATTAGGAGGAAGTTTTTCATGGAAAAGGTCATTGGGCATTGGAATAGGCTGCCCAGGGAGGTGGTTGATTCCCCTTCCCTGGAGGTGTTTAAGGGACTGGTGGATGAGGTGCTGAGGGACATGGGTTAGTGTGATAGGAATGGTTGGACTCGATGATCCGATGGGTCTCTTCCAACCTGATGATTCTGTGATTCTAAACTGCTGCCGAGCACCTCTCCTGACCCCTTTGGTCCTCAGGTATGTGGGATTGGATGCGTCCAGGATGGTGTGTGGGCTGGGAGTGCTGTGCGTGCATGGAATATGCTCCACTCTGGTCGTTTAGAAAACAGTGAGTACAACCACAGCCTCATCTGAAAAGAAAACACATTTGGAAACCAAAATTAGACCCAAAGCTGCAAGATAAACTCTGTTGTAAGCACTTGTAAGAAAGAGTTTAAGAAAAGGATTAAAAGGGATTTGTTGTGTCGCGGAGACGGAGAAGCTCCACCGGCAAATCTGATTATCGGCTCCGCGTGGGGCTCAGCCATTTCAAATGCCAAGAGGCTGATGCTGGAAATAAGGCGGATTTGGAGAGGTTTGGGCCTCGTCTGTGCCGCACAGGCTGTCGTGGAGGATGGAGGGGTGAGGACAGCAGGGAGAGCCGGAGCTCTGCCCCATCGCTGTCCCCAGGGTCCCTCATGCTCCTGTTCTGGGATGAGACACAGACCTCTGTGCTCTGGCTGATGGACAGCAGCTCATCTCACCAGCTCTTCCAACGTCTGGGGGACTTTTTTCTTTCCTATCACAAAGATAAATGTGTCCAATGAGCTGGTTAAACACCAGCCGTCAATAGGAAACTGGCTTTAATTAAATTTGCATACAAAGAATTGGTTGCAATTACAAGGACTGGCTCGATATGGAAATCGGGTGCGTGGAGAGGACAAACATGGTCTTGCAGAGAAAAGGACAGAAAATCCACAGTCGCACTTATGGGAATAATCCCTTTAAATCTGTCACTTTGATTTGGATCCAGTGCTTGTCGCACACCCCGACACCCCCAGGGTTTTGCTTACTCCCCAAACAGTGCCACATAGTGCAGGATAAAACAAACCAGAGCTGCCGGAGCTGAGTTGAAGTCCTCTCTCTGCCATTTGTGTTTCCTGCCCTTCCAACTCTCGGCTGCATCTCTTGGTGAGAGGCTCTTGTGGGAAACCGAGAGCTGGAATTCCCTGTGGCACTTAGTGATGAGCAAGCAGGGCTCTGCCGTTTATTTATCATTAAGGACAGAAAAACAAATGGAAGAAAGTGTTTATGACTTTAACCTGAAACTCTTCTGCATCCTGAGGGAGCACATCTCGTGTCCCAGACCAGGCTGGGTTGGGCAGGGATGCTCTGCTGAGAGAAAATGGAATTTGCTGGGAATGCCTGAGATTGACACTAGCAGAGTGGGGAAAAAAAAAAGTGTTCGAAATTCCGTTTGATCTCTTTATGATTTTACATATTTTATTGGTCCTAGTGAGGTGTGAAGGGAAGTAACCCAGGGCAGTGCAGTAATTGGAAGGAGAGGAGATGGGAGGAGGTAAATACTTGGAGGTTTCTTGTTGGCAGCAGGGAGAGCAGCTCTGTTCCTTTATAAATAGATCCTGGAATAAATCCTGTACCTGGTTTCCAGCCCTCACCTCCAGCAACGGGTTCCCTGGTGCCAATCAAAGGAAGATATCTTGGTTCTCTGCCCAGCACCCGTTTGAGGTTCCACCTTTCCGATTCTTGTTTGGCTGTTGGTCGTGTGGCTGCAGGCAGGAGCTGAGCAGGATGAAGGTGCTGGAGGACATGATGCAGCTGTGCCCAGTGGCCCCTTGGGTGGCCAAGAGCTCCTCTGCTGCTTGCCCAGAGCTCAGGTTGGCTTTGCACGTGGCCCTCGTGAGCCTTGCTGACTGGGAACATCACAGCCTATAGCAAATGAAGCAGGTTGACAATTGCCTTTACGCCTGTAATTTAATTCATTTATTTGGAGTTATGAATGCAGCCACCCAGTATTTCATAGAATCACAGAACAACCAGGTTGGAAGAGACCCATCGGATCATCGAGTCCAACCATTCCTATCAAACACTAACCCATGTCCCTCAGGACCTCATCTACCTGTGCCTTAAACACCTCCAGGGAAGGGGAATCAACCACCTCCCTGGGCAGCCTCTGCCACTGCCCAATGGCTCTTTCCATGAAAAACTTCCTCCTAATCTCCAGCCTAAATCTCCCCTGGTGGAGCTTGAGGTCATTCCCTCTCGTTCTGTCCCTTGGGAGAAGAGGTCAGCTCCCTCCTCTCCACAACCTCCTTTCAGGTAGTTGTAAAGAGTAATGAGGACTCCTCTCAGCCTCCTCTTCTCCAGGATAAACACCCCAGCTCTCTCAGATGTTCCTCATCAGGCCTGTTCACCAGCTTCGTTGCTCTTCTCTGGACTTGCTCCAGAGCTTCAAGGTCCTTCTTGTGCTGAGGGCCCTTTGCCTTGCGCCAGCCCAGCCCGTGTGTCCTGGGAGCTCCTCGTGCACTGTCGGCAGGAAAAAGAGACGGGATTTAAATCCAACTAACGTTGTCCTGTGCCTGCTGGTGCCAGCATGTGGCACAGGGCCTGGCAGGCTGTGCTCCCAAGGGAAACCATGGACATGAAATCCAGCAAAACAACATAGAGAGGGGCAGCTCAGACTGTCCCCACTTCCCTTGGGCTGCGCCTGGTCCCTCGCAGCCTCCTCCTGCCCAAGGTGGCCTCAGCACAGGCAAACAGTGCTTGGCAGTTACGTTTCATTCAGGACTGTAGCCCGAGCAAAATCGCTTTTAAAAAAAAATATGCAAATGAACTGCAGTTTCTTTTCATTTTTCTCCTCCAACCGCAGTTGCTCTGTCGCTGGTGGATTTATGTGCTTTGGCTGCAGGTTTTAATTGCTGTTTGCACACACGGTGATGTTACATCCCAGCACTGAGAGTGTGTCCCCATTTCACATCCAAACCTGAACCACCGCAGAAAAATCACCGGTAGGTGTGTTTTGATACCAGCTGCATCTTAATCTGCCCTCAGAGCTGCTGAGGAGAAGGGACTGAGTGTGTTCGGGTTTTTTTAAGCAGTTTATGACACACCCAGAGGAGGAGGAAGGAGCCTGGCACCAACCTGGCAGCCACACAGCTCACGGGGGCTCTGCTTGTCCTCCTGGCTGGAAAGAAATGCAGGAAAACTTGGGGTTCCTGGGGTGGGACGAGCTGCACACACCCTGCTGGAGGGGCTCAGGATGCTCTGTTCCGTGGGGTCACCCCACAGCCCTGCTGGGGAGCCCCTCCTGTCACCCCTTGGCTCCTGCTGTGGAGCCCCTCCTGTCACCCCTTCTCTCCTGCTGTGGAGCCCCTCCTGTCACCCCTTGGCTCCTGCTGGGGAGCCCCTCCTGTCACCCCTTGGCTCCTGCTGAGGAGTCCCTCCTGTCACCCCTTCTCTCCTGCTGGGGAGCCCCTCCTGTCACCCCTTCTCTCCTGCTGGGGAGTCCCTCCTGTCACCCCTTCTCTCCTGCTGTGGAGCCCCTCCTGTCACCCCTTCTCTCCTGCTGTGGAGCCCCTCCTGTCACCCCTTGGCTCCTGCTGAGGAGTCCCTCCTGTCACCCCTTCTCTCCTGCTGGGGAGCCCCTCCTGTCACCCCTTCTCTCCTGCTGGGGAGCCCCTTCCGTCACCCCTTGGCTCCTGCTGGGGAGCCCCTCCTGTCACCCCTTGGCTCCTGCTGGGGAACCCCTCCTGTCACCCTTTGGCTCCTGCTGGGCCTCCCATGGTGCTGCTCCCCATTCCCCCTCTCTCCACACTCCATCCAAGTGCCTTTCTTCTCTTTTTTTACTTTTTCCTCTTTCCCCCCTCGTTCTCTCTCCCCAGCCGATCAATTATTTAATAGGTTCCACCCCTGCTCCAGAGCTCCCTGAAGTGAGTTGTTTCAAATTAAATACATTTCTCTTTGAATCAACTCCGGTCCCTGGGAAATTTTTAGCTCTGCAAACGAGCTCATTTGAATTTCCGAGGTGTACCTGAAGCTCGCCCGGGTGGGTTTTTCTTTATGTTTATTATTTCAAATATCATTCCGCTTTGTTCCCGGTTCAATCCTCTCCCTGCAGCCCTGCCCTGTGCTCCGGCTTATAGGAATAATTTCAAAAAAAAGAGCATTAAAGGGCCCAACAGGAGATTTCCTCGGAGAGTTGCTGTGGGTTAACCGTCTGTATCTTATTGTGCTGCCTTGTTTGGGAGGCTCCGAGCAACCATCCATTATACTTACAGGGGTGAATGATGACTACAGTCAGGCTGCAAAAAAAGGGGGAAAAAAATCATTTTCTGTGAATAACTGCACTGGGGTATTTAAAAGGCGATTGGCTCCACATTTTTCAGGCAGCCTGCGCTGGAAAAAATATATTTATGTGCCTTGTATGATGTGGGCTTTCTCTGATGCTCTAAATGTGTTTGGAGGAGACAACAAAAATACATAAATCACACTAGAGGTGATGCCTCCCAGCACGGAAAACTCCCTTCAGCATCTCACACACGCAGAAAAGAAGGGATTTTGTTAGCAAAGAGCAGCCTCGATTCACCTTTTCTGCCAAAGCAGGAAGTGACAGGGGACAGGACGAGAGGGAATGGCCTCAAGCTCCACCAGGGGAGATTTAGGCTGGAGATTAGGAGGAAGTTTTTCACAGAAAGGGTCATTGGGCATTGGAATAGGCTGCCCAGGGAGGGGGTCGATTCATCTTCCCTGGAGGTGTTTAAGGGACGGGTGGATGAGGTCTTGAGGGACTTGGTTTAGTGTTTGATAGGAATGGTTGGAGTTGATGATCCGATGGGTCTCTTCCAACCTGGTGATTCTATGATTCGTGCCAAGGTTGCTGAGCGCCTGGAGCCTTCCATGTGGTCTGTGCCCAGCATGGGCTGCAGGCAGCACCCACACTGTCCCCAGTGTGAGCTCTGCTCACACCTGAGAGCCTCCAGACAGCTCTCGCACACCCAACAGGTGTCGTGGGGGCAGTGGAAGTGAAGCCCTCAACCCCCGGGAGCAGCCCAAGAGCCACGTCCCAGCTGGCTGTGCCCCTCCAGCCCCAGCTCTGGCTCCCAGGGCGCACGACCCCGTGTTCCATCCACTTCGCGGTTTCAGAAAACTATAATTCAGGTACCGTAGGCCAAATTCTTACAGCTCTGTGCATCGTTTTGTCTGTGGAATAACTCTCGGATGGAGAGAGGCTGTGAGCGGCGCAGCCAGGGAGCACTTTGGCAGTGTGTGTGTGTCCCTCTGTGTTTTATTGTACCCAGACCAGCAATAATCCTCTCCAGATCTGTAGGAGATGAACTCTACCAAGCACGGAAGCTGAGCTGCTCTGCCCTGCTTCCCGGGGTCCTCGTGGGGGACAGTTGGTACCCACCAGCCCCTGGGGACGCTCGGCCACCCTCTGCTTCATGAATGGGGTTTGCTCTTCATGAGTTGGATGTGGGTCCCGTATCTGAGGAATCAGCTCTTCAAAGGACAGTTTTCAGCAGCTTTCAGAGATGCAATTGAAACAAGATATATAATTTATACGTGGGGCTGATCCTTTATAGTGCAAATGGATGCAACTTCAAACAGCGACCGGGGCCGAGTGCTTCAGCCCAGGGCTGGAAACGCTTTTTCCCAGTGGAGAGGTTGTGTGTGTCCTGAACACTTCCATCCAGCCCTCCAGCTCCTGGGGCTGGGGAGGGATCCAAGGCCTTGGTGCTCACCAGAGAGACTGATTCCAGGGGAGACCACGGAGGTGATCGGGGAAGATATTGCAGATAAGAAGTCGCATGTGGGCTGAACATTAGGGAAAAAAATTCACGGGAAGGGAGAATTTTCCCCCAGGACCAGGAGGTTCTTTTGGCAGCTGTGGGTCCATGACAGGGATCAGCCCTCGGGGACAAGGAGTGAAAAGGCTTCTCAGTGCTCTTTCTGCCTGGGTTTCGCCCAGATGCCCAAACCCCATTCCCCAACAAATGAAATCTATGGCGAATTCTCAAAATACCTGGAAAATGGAATGCAACTCATGGAAGGAAAAAAAAAAAATCTGATGTGTCATTCTATAAACACACTTTGGGAGAAAGAAAGAGGTTACTTTCCAATAAAGAGTTTCATATTTTGGTAACAGAGGCCGTTAATTAGCTGCGTGTGCTGCTGCCATCAGCTGTAACACGAGTGTGAAAACTTCCACTTCTGGCAATCTTTTAATAGCCCCTTTAATATGACACTTGGGAGGAGGGTTTGCACCAGGAGTCACCGCAGGCTCCTAGAGCATCATCTCACAGCCAGGAGGGAGGAGGGCGGCAGGAGGATGGGGATGCTCTGCCACTGCCTCCTGCACACGCAGCTGCACCCGAGGCTTCTGGACCATTTGGTCGACAGCCAAATGAACATGAGCCAGCAGTGTGCCCAGGGGGCCAAGAAGGCCAATGGCATCTTGGCTTGGATCAGAAACGGTGTGACCAGCAGGGCCAGGGAGGTGATTCTTCCTCTGGACTCAGCACTGGTGAGGCTGCTCCTTGAATCCTGTGTTCAGTTGTGGGCCCCTCAGCACAAGGAGGGTGTTGAGGCTCTGGAGCGAGTCCAGAGAAGAGCGACGAAGCTGGTGAAGGGGCTGGAGAACAGGCCCTATGAGGAGCGGCTGAGAGAGCTGGGGGGGTTTATCCTGGAGAAGAGGAGGCTGAGAGGAGACCTCATTACTCTCTACAACTCCCTGAAAGGAGGTTGTAGAGAGGAGGGAGCTGGGCTCTTCTCCCAAGGGACAGGGGACAGGACAAGAGGGAAAGGCCTCAAGCTCCACCAGGGGAGATTTAGGCTGGAGATTAGGAGGAAGTTTTTCATGGAAAGGGTCATTGGGCATTGGAATAGGCTGCCCAGGGAGGTGGTTGATTCACCTTCCCTGGAGGGGTTTAAGGGACAGGTGGATGAGGTCCTGAGGGACATGGTTTAGTGTTTGATAGGAATGGTTGGACTCGATGATCCGATGGTCTCTTCCAACCTGGTGATTCTATGATTTTATGATCTCCCAAGAGGACTCCCCTTTCCCCCATCTTCTCCACCCCAGGAGCAGCAGCTTTCGGAGGCAGCAGCCACAGGATAAGATAAACGATACTCACCCTCACTGAGCCAGGACCTCCACCATCCCTGAAAAGCAAGAGCTCAGCTTGTTCCCAGGATGCTGAAGGGGAGCAGGAGCCTTCGTTCAACGTTAAAATTGCTCTGTGCTAATTGTTGCCACCATTGAGGCAGGGGTCACCTCTCCTCCAGTGCAAACAGCCATTAAATGTCACCTGAGGAGTCCATAACAACCCAGCCACCTGCTCGTTAATGCAAAACATGTCGTGGTGTGCCAGCCCCTGATTGATTCCCCTTCCTTGTGTCAATATTTTAATTAGGACTGTGTTTTCAGGGTTAGGTAAATTTGAGAGGCGAGGAGGTACCTGCAGTCGGGAGCTGCGGATCAGCTGAGCATGGGGTGAGCACACCTGCAGCTTCCCAACCCACCACACCTGGGGAAAGGCATTAAAGGGCTGGGGGCAGAGGGCACTGGGCTCTCTGCAGCTTGGGATGGGCAAGCTCTGGCCTCCCAGGTGAGCCCTGTGGTGGGACCCTCTGTGGGCACAGCGAGGGGGCTTGGGGGCTCCTGCAGCAAGGAGGCAGTGATGCTGCTGGGGTGGTGGCTCCATCCTTGCTCCTGTCCTCACAGCTCTCAGCTTGGGTCTTGCTCAGCTGCCTGGTGTCGTGTTCACACTTTATCCAACACCTAATTTAGCCTAGAGAAGAGGAGGCTGAGAGGAGGCCTCATTACTCTCTACAACTACCTGAAAGGAGGTTGTGGAGAGGAGGGAGCTGGGCTCTTCTCCCAAGGGACAGGGGACAGGACAAGAGGGAATGGCCTCAAGCTCCACCAGGGGATATTTAGGCTGGAGATTAGGAGGAGGTTTTTCACAGAAAGGGTCATTGGGCATTGGAATAGGCTGCCCAGGGAGGTGGTTGATTCCCCTTCCCTGGAGGTGTTTAAGGGACGGGTGGATGAGGTGCTGAGGGACATGGGTTAGTGTTTGATAGGAATGGTTGGACTCGATGATCTGATGGGTCTCTTCCAACCTGGTTGTTCTATGATTCTAATGTTGAATCCAGCACTAGGGCAGAGGTGCTGGTGCGATAATGTCTGGACAGGAGCCTCTGGCCAGCCCTGCTGAGCTCCTGCAGCCCCGTTCCCAGCCTCAGCAGAGCTGTCTTGGGGCAACCAGCATTTGGCAGCATCAACCAAGGTCGTAAAAGGCTGCTTGAGTTAAAAAATGCTCGAATAGGTCCCCAAAGGCTGGGGGATATGAGGATGGTAAATGTTCTCACCTTCCCTGGAGGTGTTTAAGGGACGGGTGGATGAGGTGCTGAGGGACTTGGTTTAGTGTTTGATAGGAATGGTTGGACTAGAAGATCCGATGGGTCCCTTCCAACCTGGTTGTTCTATGATTCTCGGAGCAGCCTGTGGTGATGTGGCAAGGGGGTGATTATGCAGAAGGATGCCTTGGTCCCTTAACTCGTAAGGTAACCCTGGAAAGGGCAGCCTGGGGCAGGTCTGTGGTGTCTGGGTTTGGGGACAGAGGCTTCCCTGCTCTATGGAACCTCTTGGTCTCTGCAACCATGCAGCTACAGCTTGATTTCCAGCTCTAATTCAGCATCGCACACTCAGGAAGGATGAAGTGTTTTGCTTACGAAGGGGTAATTTACAGAGCAGAGAAATAAAGCCCTAGTCTGTTAGCACAGAATCGCGAATAAAACACAGCACAGGGGGTTGTGGGGCTCCTCCTTGGGGTCCTATCACCTGTATTACAAGGAAGTCCAAACGCACAGGCAGAAAGCACATAATAAAAGTTATTGAGTGTTCGGAGCAGCCTTGCAGGTCGCTGATGACTTTGGATTGGTTTCAGGGCTCCAGCCTGCGAGAGGCTGTGATTTTTGCACAGCTACATAGAGGTTTCAGCCTGTTCCAGCCTGATGTCGGATCTGCTGTGCTCCCTCTCTGCCTGCCTCATGCCCTCACCTAAATCTGAGGTTCTGTGGGGACCTGGGATGTTTTGGTGGGTGCAGCAGGGTCCCTGCTTGGCACAGGGACCACCTGCCCACGGGGCGAGGGGGCCCAGAGGGTAGGAGCCTTGGGATGAGCCTGGGGGCTCTGGGTCCCCATCCTGGTGGCCTGGAGGCTATGGGGGTCTGGCTCTGCTGGCCAGCGGTGTCCCTGGGCTAGTGGCCGCTCTCCCTGGCTGCCTGGGCACAACAGGCTCTGGCAGAGCTGGCGCAAGGTGCGTGGGAGGCAGCTCCCCAGGCAGCTCTGCGGATAATCTCTCATGCAAATGCCCTGCTGAAGGTTGCAGAGCTGCCTGCTCTAATTGCAGAGATAAATAACAAACGGAGCAGGGAGAGGAGAGGAGAGGCAGAGGCAAAGAGAGGGTGCGAGGGGCTGGAGAGCACGGGGAGCACAGGCAGCCTGCCCTCGGACCTGTGCTGATGCTCCAGCCTTCCTGGGGTCTCGCAGGGCTTTTTGCAGTCTGAGACAATGAGTTTTTTATCTGAGATAATGGGAGAGGGTCAGGAAATCCCAATTTCACACCATGGGCTTCCCAGGGGGACAAGGGGGTGGGAACAGGGCTGCTGGCAGGAGGGGCCCAATGTATTCCCTCTTCTCAGCTGCAGCCAACGCTCGCAAAAAGACCAAAGTGGAGTCATCTGGCGTGCGATGCTGTACGTGACAGCTTCACAAAACCCGCTCCCTCCCAGCGGGGAAATAACACTGAAAGAGGAGAAAAGCGGAGAGGGGGAGGTTATAAGTTATCAGAGAAAAGGGCTTTGAAGAGAAGTGTGAGTTTCCCCTCCAGAGGCCCGAGCCGCACGCTGCACCATAACCTGATTAACACTGGGCTCCTTCTCTGCGGCTGCAAACGGCTTTGAACTCCTGCTTGGAGCATGATCTGCATACGCTGTGTGATGGAGAGGGAGAGCACGGGCTGAGGATGCTCAGCCAGGAATTTAATCCCTCCAAAGGGTAGATGAAGGTGTTTGTCTGAGAGGGAAGAGGCAGCATTGCAGGTCTGGGAGGGGGTCAAGTACCCAGCAGGTATCCCTCCTCCATGCTCCATCACCTGTAGTTTCATAGAATCATAGAACAAGCAGGTTGGAAGAGACCCATCAGATCATCGACCCCAACCATTCCCATCAAACACTAACCCATGTCCCTCAGCACCTCATCCACCCGTCCCTTAAACACCTCCAGGGAAGGGGAACCAACCACCTCCCTGGGCAGCCTATTCCAATGCCCAATGACCCTAATGCTGCTTCCAGAGACACATCCATCCGACCAGCTCTGCACGAGGTCACTCCCTCTGCTTCCCTTCGTTTGTTTTGAGCGTTTACCCCCTGAAATCTGCAGTGAGAGATTTCCATCATCACTTGACTGCAGGGGCTGGGACTTCAGAAGCAATAAACCCAAGAGCAGCATTTTTGAAGTTCCTGGCACTGCGGTGAAGCTTGAAAAGGAGAAGCTGGAGGCTGAGAGAGCTGGGGTTGTTTATCCTGGAGAAGAGGAGGCTGAGAGGAGACCTCATTACTCTCTACAACTACCTGAAAGGAGGTTGTGGAGAGGAGGGAGCTGGGCTCTTCTCCCAAGGGACAGGGGACAGGACGAGAGGGAATGGCCTCAAGCTCCACCAGGGGAGATTTAGGCTGGACATTAGGAGGAAGCTTTTCATGGAAATGGTCATTGGGCATTGGAACAGGCTGCCCAGGGAGGTGGTTGATTCCCCTTCCCTGGAGGTGTTTAAGGGACGGGTGGATGAGGTGCTGAGGGACATGGGTTAGTGTTTGATAGGAATGGTTGGACTAGAAGATCCGACGGGTTCCTTCCAACCTGGTTGTTCTATGATTCTATGGAAAAAAATCCCCCTTGGCAGCTGATAAGGAGGAGGAAGAGGGGGAACAAGAGGGGAGGAGAAGTTGCAAACACAAGGTAGCTGGTGCTGTGAGCCAGAATGTGTGTGTGCATCTCGACTTTCCATCAAGGCCATGAAAGGACTGGGAACTCCTGAAGCCAAAGCCAAGGCGAGCAACCTGTGGCTGTCCTGAGGGCAGTGGGGGGAAGGCCTGAATCACTGCTGCTTAGGAAGTTGTTGTGTTTGATGGGTGAAGTTGGACTGGAGCTCTGCATCACTGTTGTTTCTGGACCCAGAAAGGTGCCAGTTGCCTTCAGGCTGGGGGATGCCTGGGACTCAGTCATGTGGATGGGAAATAAAGCCTGAGCTGCAATCTCTCATGGTCGGAACCAGCCAGAAAGACCAACACCAGAGCTTACGTGTGCTGCGCTGCTCACACGTCTCCAGGAGTGAGAAGGCTTCGGGGCTGTAGATCATGTAAAATTAGCAGCGTGAGCCTCTGTCAGCCCCAACAGACACAGTTAATCTGGCAGAAATGTCAGGCTGTTGCTTTAACAGGTCAAACGGTGACTGTAAATCTCAGTAGGAGAGAGGTTCGAGGCTCAAGGCTGGCTCAGCGGCTGCAGGACCCAGCACCGGAGCACGAGAGGTGGAGACAGGGACCTCGTGCTTTGCGGAGGGTAACGAGCATCCTTGAAATGCTGAGGTGGAAAAATGTTTTGCTTTCTTGTGTTTCCTAAGGTGTCGGTGGCTGTGGAGCTCAGTCTGTTGGCATGAGGGGATCCTCCAGGGATTCACAGTTTAAAAAGGAAGAGAAAATCATAGAATCATAGAATCACCAGGTTGGAAGAGACCCATTGGATCATCGAGTCCAACCATTCCTATCAAAAGCATCCTGGAAGGGGTAGAAGCTAAAAGGCTCTGGACCTCATGGCTCTGCCAGCCTGAGGATTGCGTTTCTCACCCAGTGGCTCTGATGGGAGCAAAGTGGGATGGGGTCAGAGCCTCCGTGTCTCCGCAGGGTCACACCAGGAGAAGAGGCTGCCCTCGGACACGGCCCAGACCTTCCATCTGTCAGTTAAACCATTAACAAGCAGTGGTTTTCTTCGAATACAGCCTCACAAGTTATTCGTTTTAACTCGCCACATCCTTGAAGGTGAATTTAATGCCATTCATACGTTTTCATTTGTAAATTTGTCAGTAATAAGAGTGTCGGCACACGGGAGACGGTAACTGCATAATTGCAGCTCTCACGCCTGTCTTCCTGAGAAAGTGCTGGCTCAGGCTCCGGCTGCGCCCGCGCGTCAGGCATGAAATTGCAAATGGAATTTAATTTGCCCTTGTATCCTGTAGAATCAGCTTAAAATGATTAATGCGGGAGAGAATGTTGTTGAGATTTTATTCATTGCAGTCTCTCGGGGCTGCAGCGCGAAGCCGCTGTGTGTGACGTGAGGATGGAGGAGACGCAGCTCTCGGAAGTGCTTTCTTGTGGCAAAACAATGGTATTCCTGCTCTTGAATTCCAGTGCTGAGGCAAGCGGGATCCATCCCTCGCGGGATGCTGTGAGCTCCCAGAGAGCTGGAAATGTAATTTGTTTAAGTTTAGAATTCTCAGGGCTGGGTTTGGAGCAGGTAATGCCCTGGGAGCTGGAGGCGTGAGGGTCGGTGTCCCTCGTGCCTGTGGGCAGGCTCCAGCAGTCCTGCTTTTATGTTTTGCTCCCATAGTGTGTCACAAAGAATCATAGAATCATAGAACAACCAGGTTGGAAGAGACCTATCGGAACGTCTAGTCCAACCATTCCTATCAAACACTAAACCAAGTCCCTCAAGACCTCATCCACTCGTCCCTTAAACACCTCCAGGGAAGGGGAATCAACCACCGCCCTGGGCAGCCTATTCCAATGCCCAATGACCCTTTCTGGGAAAAACGTCCTCCTAATGTCCAGCCTAAATCTCCCCTGGTGGAGCTTGAGGCCATTCCCTCTCATCCTGTCCCCTGTCCCCTGGGAGAAGAGCCCAGCTCCCTCTTCTCCACAACCTCCTTTCAGGTAGTTGTAGACAGCAATGAGGTCTCCCCTCAGCCTCCTCTTCTCCAGGATAAACACCCCCAGCTCTCTCAGCCGCTCCTCATAGGGCCTGTTCTCCAGCCCCTTCACCAGCCTCGTTGCTCTTCTCTGGACACTCTCCAGAGCCTCAACATCCTTCTTGTGCTGAGGGGCCCACAATTGAACACAGGATTCAAGGAGCGGCCTCACCAGTGCTGAGTACAGAGGGAGAAGAACCTCCCTGGCCCTGTTGGTCACACCATTCCTGATCCAAGCCAAGATGCCATTGGCCTTCTTGGCCCCCTGGGCACACTGCTGGCTCATGGTCAGTCGGCTGTCGACCAACCCCCCCAGGTCCCTCTCCTCCTGGCAGTTTTCCAGCCAGGATTTCCCTTTTCCCCACACATTGCTTGGGAAAAGCCACCTCTGGGGTAGCGGAACAAGCAATCTAGCAGCTCCTGGGGTGCTGGGGTCAGGCTCGGAGCTGGGCAGAGGGGCTGCTGTGCCCAGTCGGGGCTCCCGGAGAGCTGTGAGCCACGTCCCAGTGAGGCGCCTTGAAGTTTGAGGGACAAAGCAAGCAGCAAGAGCCCTTGGAGGGCTTAATTAGGAGGCCTTTGCCCCTTTTTTTCTGTTGATGGTTGGACTGGATGAACCGAGAGGTTCTTTTCCAAGCATAACAATTCTATGAGCTCTGTCAGCACAGCGTCTGCTGCTGCTCCAGGCTGGTTTGTCTCAGTGTGTTCATTGTTTGGAGACTGAAAGTTGTTTTTAAAAGGCTCTGGAAAAGCATGAGCTCTTCCACTGAAACTTCTCTTTCCACTGCTGACAAGTAGCCAGGAAGAAAAATACCTTTCTGCTCCGTTGCCACTGGGCTAATTGGCTTAACATGGTGAGAGTAATTATCAGATTGTTCTCTTTTAAAAATCATTTTAGTGATGGGTTTGCGAGGAGGTTATGGCTTAGAAAACATTCTAATCAGAACAGTAATTGAGGAATGAAATATGGGTCGTGATTACGTTATTGAAATGGATTGTCTGGTAATTATATTAATACAGCAGAATTACTGTGGATCCCGTGCAAACGGCAGCCGAGAGCGTTCCTGTCCCCGAGGTGTGCTCCCTCCTGCCTCCACGTTAATCGCTGCATTATTAAAATGAGAAATGGCTCTCCCAGTCTTCTGACTGGGAAACAAAGCTCTCTCTTTTCCGGACACAGATCTGGTTTGACTTTCTGATATTCTGTTTGCTGATCCAGCTCTGGCCGTGGGGGTGAAAGGTCCAGCAAAGCAGCAGGCCCCGGGTCCTTCTGCCACGTGTGCGATCGCAGGGCTGGGAGTCCATCCCAATCCCATGGGATGCGCAGCTCGTGCCTGGAGGATGCAGGTGAGGGGATGCTGGTGCAGCAGGTGTGCTTACGGGAGCTCTTTAGCCAATTCACAGCACGGATCAGACACCCCAAGCTTGGTTCTCCAGCCTGTGCTGCTCGTCCGTGGCAGGGATGGGGCTGGCAGGCAGCGCTGCTCACATCCCCAGCTCTGGGATGTGGATATGTGTGTGATGTGCCTCAGGGAGCTCAGATGAGGATGATCAGATGGCTACAGCGTAAGCTTGTGTCCGCTCTTCCAGCTCTCCAGGCTCCCTGAACAAGCCTCAGAGGAAAGAGCTCTGCGCACGCTGACTAATCCTGATGAAATGCTCATGAATGCTACAGACTGGGAGAAGTCTGGCTAGAAAAGCTGCCAGGAGGAGAGGGACATGGGGGTGTTGGTCGACAGCGACTGACCATGAGCCAGCAGTGTGCCCAGGTGGCCAAGAAGGCCAATGGCATCTTGGCTTGGATCAGAAATGGTGTGACCAGCAGGGCCAGGGAGGTGATTCTCCCTCTGGACTCAGCACTGGGGAGGCTGCTCCTTGAATCCTGTGTTCAGTTGTGGGCCCCTCAGCACAAGAAGGATGTTGAGGCTCTGGAGAGTGTCCAGAGAAGAGCAACGAGGCTGGTGAAGGGGCTGGAGAACAGGCCCTATGAGGAGTGTCTGAGAGAGCTGGGGGTGTTGATTCTGGAGAAGAGGAGGCTGAGAGGAGACCTCATTACTCTCTACAACTCCCTGAAAGGAGGTTGTGGAGAGGAGGGAGCTGGGCTCTTCTCCCAAGGGACAGGGGACAGGACAAGAGGGAATGGCCTCAAGCTCCACCAGGGGAGATTTAGGCTGGAGATTAGGAGGAAGTTTTTCACAGAAAGGGTCATTGGGCATTGGAATAGGCTGCCCAGGGAGGTGGTTGATTCCCCTTCCCTGGAGGTGTTTAAGGGACGGGTGGATGAGGTCTTGAGGGACTTGGTTTAGTGTTTGATAGAAATGGTTGGACTAGAAGATCCGATGGGTCTCTTCCAACCTGGCTGTTCTATGATTCTCTGAGAAGCAGGCACGACGAACCAGTGGCTTTGGGCCTCCCCCAGCCCTGGGCAGGCAGAGGTGGAGGTCCTGAGGCAGCATGAACACATCTAAATGCACCTTAGCTGGACGGGTTCTGCTTTTGCATTGATTTAGAAACCTGCTGCCGGGAGTTATTCTGCCTAATCCCCTTTGCAAGCCTCACGCCAGGTTTTGGTAATTAATTATTAGCAAAGAGAAACACATCAGGCTTGGAGAAGCCGACTGGACCTCCTGGAAGGAGCACAGGGACTAATGCCTTATTGGCTTTGCTGCCGGTCGGAATGAGATAAATCAATGTTAATTTCATTGTATTACAACAATATCGATTTCCTATTAAACAGCAGACAAAGCAGGTTATGGCTTTAGGAAAGCTATTAGGAGTCGAAGAACATTTTTTTTTTATGGAGAATAAATGGGAAATAAGTGTTTAATGCTGCTGGGTCTGGAGAGTCAAGGGAGGTCCTGTATGGGAGGTTAAGGTGAGGGAAGAGGGAGAGTCGAGCCCAGTGATGCCACTCACAGAGGTTCTGCCTGGATGGAGGAGAGGGAGGCAGAGCTCAGGGTTTGGGAGTGGGATGCTTGGGTCCCTCCCAGCCTCACTGCCTCTCAGCAGGATCAGTGCTCAGGTCCAGTCCTCCTTATGCATCCCAGGGAGGGGCTGCTCTCCGTCCCATACGGATCATCGGGTGCGAGTGCTGGGGCCATCGCTGCAAAAACAGGCCCTATGAGGAGCAGCTGAGAGAGCTGGGGGTGTTTATCCTGGAGAAGAGGAGGCTGAGAGGAGACCTTATTGCTCTCTCCAGCTACCTGAAAGGAGGGAGGGAGGAGGGAGCTGGGCTCTTCTCCCAAGGGACAGGACGAGAGGGAATGGCCTCAAGCTCCACCAGGGGAGATTTAGGCTGGAGATTAGGAGGAAGTTTTTCACGGAAAGGGTGATTGGGCATTGGAATAGGCTGCCCAGGGAGGTGGTTGATTCCCCTTCCCTGGAGGTGTTTAAGGGATGGGTGGATGAGGTCTTGAGGGACTTGGTTTAGTGTTTGATAGGAATGGTTGGACTCGGTGATCTGATGGGTCTCTTCCAACCTGGTTATTCTGTGATTCTATGAAAAAGTCATCAAGGAATTTCATCACTGAGGAAACCTTCCTGCTGCCCGGGAGTGGGGTGACTGCCTGATTCCACACAGCACCTCCTCCAAAGGGTTAACCAGGCATCTGCCTGGGGCCTAGGATTAAGATAAAGACTTATTAACTGAATCGATAGTGATAAAACAACTGAAGAGGAGCTGTTGGCTTATCGACTGTCCCAGTCGCTTCCAATGGTTCTTTGCAAAGCGAGCACCCCGTGTGCGTGTGGCACCGACCAGCAAACACCCTCCTACCACAGAAACTCTCCTGCCTCAGAGACTATAAATCGAGGAATTATAAGTGGTGGTGTCTGCAGCAGCAATTCCAGGAGAGATCCCCGACCTCGGGCAGCTCTGCCAACCTGGCCCCGTCCGTTAGCCATTTGCCTGAGGATTGCTCAGCGCAGAGCTGTTGTTCAGAGCCTAGCAAAGGGTTTGAAAGAAATACATAAGAGGGATGAGGAGAAGACAAAAGCTGGGAAGAGAAAGCTATAAAAGAGCAGGGAACCGAACAGGAAGACAAAGGATCTAATTACCAATGACATTATTTGCATTCTCATCAGCTTAATTCCGTTTTATTTTCTTATTGCTTTAATCTTTGAGCTTAATTGAGTGGAACGGAGTGAAGGAAGGAGGCGACGAGATCGCGCAGGGTTTGTTGGGATGGATGGGGGTGGCCTCAGTGCTGGTTTGCTGTGGGTTGGACTTGTCTCTGCTCAGTCCTGGAGGGTTCAATAAAAAGAAAAGGTGATAAGGATTCAGCATCTCTCCCTGTGCTCGTGTGAAATGGGATCTGAAATGGCTCAGGCTTCGATTGCATCCCCAGTGTGGCCTGACATTTAGTGGAGGACGAGACAGCACAGGCGGATTAAGGAACAGGGGGAAAATAATTCTGACATTGTGCTCTCCACGAGAAAATAGCATTTTCACGTTTTGCCGTGTGTTACGTTGCATTGCAGGTGCTGAGGGCTGCCTGAGTGACGCTCGGAGAGGAGCACATTGGGATTCGCAGAGGGAGCTTGTGGTCCTTGGGGGGGGGTCACAGGAATTTTCAATTAAATTATTAAGCAAAAATCTGGCCCAGAGCTGAGGGACTGCATCCCATATCCAGCCTTTAAAAAAGTCCTTGAAATGGTACTGGTGGTAGGCATCCCACCCTAATGAAGCAGTAATTAGCCTGAAAGAAATGAAGTGACCGAAACAGCTGAAGCAACAAAACAAGGGGAATGCTGCTCACAGGGAATAAGGCACTCAAGGAGCAAAATGGTTCTTGTGGCTCTGCTTCTCTCCTGTGTGAGGACCAGCTGAGCTGGAGCCCTGGTGCATCCCAGCTTGTAGAGAGGCTGAGATCGACCACGGCAGCAGGATGCTACCGGCACCCATCAGCCCTTTGGAAACGCTGGGAGCTCTGTGCTCATCCAGGGCCTGAGCAGCTCTGTCTGGAGCTGGTCTCCATCTCTCCTCGGGTCCTGCTGTCCCTGCACTCTGTCGGGTGTCCCAGCCCAGCAGCAGCTCCCCAGGGTTTGCATTTGCCTCTCGTTGAATCCTGTGTTCAGTTGTGGGACCCTCACCACAAGAAGGATGTTGAGGCTCTGGAGTGAGTCCAGAGAAGAGCAACAAAGCTGGGGAAGGGGCTGGAGAACAGGCCCTATGAGGAGCGGCTGAGAGAGCTGGGGGTGTTTATCCTGGAGAAGAGGAGGCTGAGAGGAGACCTCATTGCTCTCTACAACTCCCTGAAAGGAGGTTGTGGAGAGGAGGGAGCTGGGCTCTTCTCCCAAGGGACAGGGGACAGGACAAGAGGGAATGGCCTCAAGCTCCACCAGGGGAGATTTAGGCTGGAGATTAGGAGGAAGTTTTTCCCAGAAAGGGTCATTGGGCATTGGAATAGGCTGCCCAGGGAGGGGGTTGATTCCCCTTCCCTGGAGGTGTTTAAGGGACGGGTGGATGAGGTCTTGAGGGACATGGGTTAGTGTTTGATAGGAATGGTTGGACTCGATGATCCGATGGGTCTCTTCCAACCTGGTTGTTCTATGATTCTATGAACTGGAGATCTGCTCTGTGCCACCTGCAAGGCTCTGAACACCTGGAAGGCTCCAAAGGAGGAGCTGCCTCGGCAGAAGGGATGTAATATTAATATTCTTGCCTACGGGGAACGTTTTTCTCCGCACTCCTTAATTCCCCAGGTAAGCGGCTCCCCCAGCCTCTCTGGCTAATGGTGCGGCAGCCCCTGCCATCTGCCGCCGGCTCCGGAGCTGTGGGGGCACAGCTGCACGCAGAGCGCTCAGCGGAACCACCACCAGCTTTTATAGGTACTTAGGACTTCGGCAACAATGAATCTGTTCTAATTAGCACTAGAAATAAATGTTTATGATGTAGGAAATGACAAAATGTATTTATCACCCAGCTAATAATTCACCGCGGAGGGAACTTAAGGCCAAACCACACGAAGGGAATTGCAATGCTCCTTTCTCTGCTGGAGTGTGGATACACAGTCATATTTGCTGGCACTGTGCTAATTAAGCAGGAATATGCAGTGTAAGGCCTCTCTCATTAGGAACAGATGTTGGTCACCAGCGTCTTGGAGCTCTTCTCTTCATTTTCTGTTGATCTGGGCAGGATCAGCAGAGCTAATGGGGGTGTGCAGTGCCTGCAGTTCCCAATTCATCCCATGGAACCCACCCTGGAGGAGAGCTCAGAGTGAACCCATCCTGCTCACCAGCATCTTGCTTATCACACCTGTAGAGGTGCAGATGGAAGAAGATGTTGGTCCATCCCACACAGCTCCGAGTACTGGGAGCACCTGAGAAAACCCCTCGGGACCTCGTGCCGGCTGCCTGATGGGGACCTCCATGGCTTGACTTCATAGAATCATAGAACAACCAGGTTGGAAGAGACCCATTGGATCATCGAGTCCAACTATTCCTATCAAACACTAAACCATGTCCCTCAGCACTTCATCCACCCGTCCCTTAAACACCTCCAGGGAAGGGGAATCAACCACCTCCCTGGGCAGCCTATTCCAATGCCCAATGACCCTTTCTGGGAAAAACCTCCTCCTAATCTCTAGCCTAACTCTCCCCTGGAGGAGCTTGAGGCCATTCCCTCTCGTCCTGTTCCCTGTCCCTTGGGAGAAGAGCCCAGCTCCCTCCTCTCTACAACCTCCTTTCAGGTAGTTGTAGAGAGTAATGAGGTCTCCTCTCAGCCTCCTCTTCTCCAGGCTAAACCCCCCCAGCTCTCTCAGCCGCTCCTCATAGAGTCTGTTCTCCAGCCCCTTCACCAGCTTTGTGGCTCTTCTCTGGACTCACTCCAGAGCCTCAACATCCTTCTTGTGCTGAGGGGCCCAGAACTGGACACAGGATTCGAGGAGCAGCCTCACCAGTGCTGAGAACAGTCTCCCTCCCTTTTATCCCTTCTTTCTTTCTCAGCCGCTGCCCAAATTTGCTTTTCTTCTGACCATGATAAGGGACAATGAGCCCTAACAGGCTGGGATTGATGGCACTGCTGGCAGCCAAACGGTCACGCAGAGCAGCAGCAGGGGAGGTTTTTCAGGAGCTGTCAGGGTGAGGGAGCATTGGGGCAGGGCAGCCAGAGCTGGACATGGGCTCTGCTGCTCCTGGCAGACACCAACCCTTGGAGCTGCAGGATTCAGGAGTCTCTGGGCTCCCACAGGAGCAGGCAGAGCCCAGGACGGGGATTCATTTCCACACCTCACCAGCAGCTAAGTCAGAGGATGATTGAGGTCTGGTTTGAGGTTGAAACCTGCCTGCTTGGGGTCAGGCTGCTTCCAGCTCAAGGAGGGCTCTCAGGCACTTCAGCATGAGGCGATGGAGCCAGGGCTGCTGCTGGATGCTTGGTCTCTGAGCTGATCACCCTCTCAGCACAGGGCACCAGGACACATCTCTGACTGAGCCTTTTGCTGCCTCTCTTGCTGACGCAGGGAATTTTCACACCCCAAATGCAAATTCTTTGCTCCAGTGAAAAGCAGATCCAGAGGGTTTGCACTGCTAGGTCTCCAAATAGTCCTCTTAAAACTGAACTGTGTCGTTACAAAAGCTCTTGCCTCTTAAAAGATAAAAAAAACCTCCTGAACTCCCAGGAATTTTTATCCTTTCTCTCCAGGAGCCTCCCACCTGGTGTTTTGATCTCTTCCCCACTCAATCTCTCTCCTGCTAAGCCACAGCCTCTGCTTTAAGGGCTTTATCTGCCTTGCCCCCTGGGCCGTGTGGCTGGGGAGGCTGCAGTTAGAATCATAGAATCACAGAACAACCAGGTTGGAAGAGACCCATCGGATCTTCTAGTCCAACCATTCCTATCAAACACTAAACCAAGTCCCTCAAGACCTCATCCACCCGTCCCTTAAACCCCTCCAGGGAAGGGGAATCAACCACCCCCCTGAGTTCTTCAGCACTCATTTAGTCCAGGTTCACAATCAAACCTTGGCCGATGAGGCTGCTCTATGTGCCACCTCCAGCCAAGGATAAGGATGATGTGCAGTGGCTCCTTGAGCCCAGGACAGCCTGGACCCCAGGGAGGGGACATCCCAGCTCATTATATCCCCTTTAAATCAATATTCCCTCACCAGCAATCAGGCAATGAAACTCCATGCACTGCTGCTTACACTGCTATCACTGGGTTGGCATCCAGAGCTTGTTGAGGAGGTTTTTCTCTCTCCTCCTAGCCCAGACCCACAGAAGATTTTACCTCCTTCCATAAGATGTGGCTACACTACATTTCCCCTTCACCAACCTGCTGAATTCTGCTGTCTCCTCCGGCTCTTGCTGGGATCTGTGAAGTGAAGCTGAGTGTGGCTGCTGGTCCAGCAGGTGCCCTCATGGTCTCAGCATCCTTGCTAAGGTCATCCTTGCTAAGGTCATCACTCCTGCAGCTCCGGCAAAGGGGAGTTCACGCAGGTGACCCTGGGCTGAGAGAGCCTCCTCAGCAACAGGCAGATGCAAATCCTCTTGGTTAATTAGCTGAGAGTAGCCTTAAGCAGCACCAGGGAAGAGAGAGGAATGCCCTAATCACATTTAATTGCCTGTCAAAAGGGTGGAGGGAGCAGGTTCTGCAATTATGTGCAGGTGGAACTGGGAGAGTTGTCATTGCAGAGCATAAATCCCCTGGGGAAAGGCTCTCTGACCTTTTTGGGTGTGTGGTGCTCATCAAGATGCTGCCAGGCTCAAGGGAGGAATATTCATCATCCACAGCACAAGTGTAAGTGAGTTATTTGTAAATGTCTGTATGAGCTGCAAAGTTACTCGTGTTTCTTCTGGAGGATTCAAGATCACAGATTTGTTTCATAAAACCTTTCTCTGGTTGTTTGTCCCTCTGCTACAGTGGGGGGGGGGGGGGGAAAGAGAGGTTTATCATTGCATTTGTGGTCCAGAAGGAATGCTTAATTGCCCAGTTAATACCAACTTGCTCACCTAAACTTGATAGGAGTCATTTCTAGAGATGATATCGAGTTGGTGCTGCCAGGTATCTCTTTCTTTTTTAAGGAAAGCCTTAAAAAATATTCATGGCTGTGCTAAAAGCTCACTCTTTGGATGTTCTTGTGAATCCCAAACAGGAACAGATTTCAGAGCAGCCCTTTTATGGCTCTGTTAGTGCTCAGCGACTGAGAGAAATGCACGAGAGATAAATGAGATCTCATCGCCTTCTCGTGCCTCTCAGTTTATTTCCCAGAGCAGATTCCCCCACTCTTCCCTCCCGACAGTGTTTTATCTCTGCTTCTCTTCCATTACCTCTCTCCCATCTTTCATTTTTTTTTTCCTCCAGTTCTCTTTAGTTTTATCCAACTGCTTCTCAGGACAATCTGACTAGGAGTAGACTAGCCCAGCTTCTTTCTCTGGCTGCTTTTGGGTGGGATCTTAGGTTTCGGGCAACTGCTGCTGTGCCTCAGGACCCAACTCTGAGTCATTAAACAACTACACGTTTGACTGAGAGACCACCAGACCCTGAGGTTCACTTTCCCAGGACCCGAGGGGTGTTGGATACCTGGTGGCTTCAGGCAGGGCCGGTTCAAGCCTTGTTTTCTGGGGAAGGAGTTGTGTGAAATGACTTTATTAAGCTTCAGGCTCACAGTTGGAGAACTCTGGAGTGAAGTGAGGCTGGTCCTGGTGCTGCCAAGGTGTGTGTGTGGCCCTGGCAGAGCGATGGGATTGGTCATGGGATGGAGAGTGCGATGGGCAGGCTCTCCATAAACTGAGTATCCATCAATCTATTATTGATCTATTATCTATTATTATTTTATAGGAATGGTTGGACTCGATGATCCAATGGGTCTCTTCCAGCCTGGTGATTCTATGAGGTTTGAGTTTTATTTTACTTTTTATGCTTCTGGTGTAGAAATAGGGAATTTTTGTTCTGCTGCTTGGTGGTTTCTGTGGTGGAAGCAGGTCAGCCTTGCTGGAGGAGCAGGCGTTGCTCTTCGGGTGCTTTCAGCATCCTTGCCTACCTGCGGCTGTGCCGGAGGCTTGGCTGATGATCAGTGGTGCTGCTGCATCTTAACACGTTGTTTCTGACACCCGTCCCCTCGTATGGCTCTGGTCTGGCCACCCACATCTTCAGCGATGGGGTCAGCAGCGATGCTGAGCGCTCCCCTCCTGCACAGAGGGATCCCCAACCCTCTCGCAGACTTTGTGCCCCTGGAGAACTCCCCATCACACTCTGGGGGTGTTTAAGGGTTGGACTCGATGCTCCAATCTCTTCCAACCTGGTGATTCTATGATTCTAAGGGACGGGTGGACGAGGTGCTGAGGGACAGGGGTTAGTGCTTGATGGGAACAGTTGGACTTGACGATCCAGTGAGTCTTTTCCAACCTGGTTGTTCTGTGATTCTGTGGGAGATGCATTCCCTGCTCTGAACACGGCACCTGTGCCCCTCACAAAGGACACCCAAAGGCTTTCTTACTAAAGAAGATAACAGAACCTGTGTGAAGTCATCTTCTTCCTCTCATCTTATTACAATGCGGTTGCACAAATGGATTAAATAAACACATCTGCATACAAATGGCTCCAAGTAGCTTCTGACGATTCTCGTGACCTGAAGGAGAGATTCGGTTTGAAGCAAATGGATGGTTTCCAGTGAAGTTTATTTAGCTGAGGCTCTGCTGCTCGGCTGGGAACTTCCCTGGGAGCAGCCCAGCTGACACGAGGCACCCGCTCGGAATTTTAAGCAGCCTCCGGTACACACTGACTGGAGCAGCAGGAGATGTAATCGATAATAAACGTTCTACACCAGCTCGTTCCAAAGATAATTTCGATGCAAGCATTTGCAATAGGATGCAAGGAACTGGAATATTTCCTGATTGTCAGTTCCTTTTCGCTCTCTCTCTTCTTCCCCAGCATCACAGAGCAAACTGTGAATGTCTTCTCTGCTGAGCATCATTCATAGAATCATAGAACAACCAGGTTGGAAGAGACCCATCGGATCATAGAATCATAGAACAACCAGGTTGGAAGAGACCCATCGGATCATTGAGTCCAACCATTCCCATCAAACACTAAAGCATGTCCCCCAAACCCCTCTGTGCCCCAGCACCAGGAAGATTGCTGGAGTATCACATCTTGATATTCCTGACACAAATAACTCTCCTCTTACAGTCTTTAATTACCTGATCCTGGGCCTCATCAGCAGATCTGAGCAGGTCGATCGGTGTGTGAGGTGCGAAACGTGCACCTGAAGGGTCTCCTCTCCCACGGACAGGGGAGCAAAGCTCCAGCCACACTTAACTCGTTACTGTTAATATCAGGAGAAATTCCTCTCGGAGTAGATAATGATCTCCCACTAATTGCAGGGTACGGTAGTGTCTGCAGTCGTAGGATAATTGTCTCCATAATTAATGGTAGATTAGATGCTGGCGTCGAGCTCCTTGTCCAATCGATTAGAAGAGGGATGTTGCTTCCATGTAGATAATGACAGGGACCCTTTATCTGAGCCCCAGAAAGAAGAGAAATAGGGGGAAAACCTACAAAAGCCTCTCCTAGGGAGGGGGAGTTGATCCCCAAAGGGGTTTGTGTAAAGCCTTGTGCAAGTGGCTCCTACGTGTGATGGGACTGAACCCCACGAGCCACACTAGCCCCTTGGAAGGGCTCGAATCCATGGGGTCCTGTCAGATCCCTCCTCTTGGGTGCAGCCGGAGTCTCGGCACAGCCAGAATTTAGTTATTTTCCTTCAAGATCTACAACATTGCTGACAGAAACCTCAATGTTCTGCATGGAGAAATTAGAAGAGAATGCAAATAGGGCTCAGGTTGCGGAATCACTTGCATCTGCCTTTCCCTGGCAAAGGGCTTCCTGGCTGTGTTATTTACCTGCCATTCGCTATAAAATATTAAAGTTAAGCTGACAGAATCAAAAAACCATTTTGCAGCACTAATTATAACGAAAACAGTGCTCAGCGTATTCCTGCAAGTGACTGGGACTCCGCAGAGTTATCCAGCTCCTCAGAAGAGTTATCCAGCTCCTCAGAAGAGTTGTCCAGCTCCTCAGAAGAGTTGTCCAGCTCCTCAGAAGAGCTCGGGGAGGCTCGGGGCACTCGCTCCGGCCGGGAGCAGAACTTGGGGAGGCTCAGGGGTGGAGGCAGCGCTGGGCTCCCTCCTGCTTCCAGACTTGTTTGCACCAGATGCTCCAGGCTTGGCCCTTTCAAACCTCATTCCTGGGTAAAGTAATTTCCCTCTCTGTTTGCATCCCTGATGTCTTTCTTTCCCGAATCCCTGTGCCTCCTCTCATCCTGCAGGCAGCCCCTTCGCACGTGGCACGAGGCAGCGTCCAGGGATGATGCTGTAAACGAACAGGGAGACGTTCTGGGGCAGATTAAAGTGAAAAATCGACGCTGTGCTCCTGCCTTCGTTTCGCGGCGGCACAATCCGTCGGTGCCATCTGTCTTAGTCCTGTTGAAGTGGCAGCTCTCCGGGATTGATTGGCAAGGGAATGGATTTCCTGCCACAAAGTTGGGAGGTCAATCAATCACTGATGCGTATTAATTATGAAGATCTTGAAGCTGCGGCCTGCGATTTCTTTAGTCGGGCGAGCTACAGGCTTCTCAGGCTCTTTTTACATGTTCAGGACAGCGAGGGGGATGCCAGCAGCCCTTCTGTGAGGCTGCGCTGGGCTCGGAGGGCACAGGGGTCGATGTCCCTCCCCGGATGAAGCAAAGATCCAGGTATTCAGGGAATTTAAGGCTTTATAACATTTTTTTTTTTTGCTGTGGAAGCAATGAAGTGATGCTCAGTCCCTGCACCCCTGGGTGCTGAGTGCCAGCCCTGCCGCAGGCTGGACGCTGCCCAAACTCTCTGGGAAATAAAAACACCATAAAGTTGCCTCACGTTCGGTGTGGATTTGCGGTGCTGCTGTGCACGGTTAAGCGGATAATGTTTCTCACCCCGAGAAATCTGCATTTTTACAGTCAGAGCAGTGATTTCTTTATGTGCACAATATTTTCCTGTGCTGAGCTGCCGAAACACAAAATACAGATTTTGTGTTACAGGCTGTAACCTTTTGTGTTACAGGCTGTAACCTGTTTGGGGACACAGACACATGCATCAACCTCAGTTTGCACCTCAATAACTTGGTAGAGTGTGTTGAGCTTCTCTCTGCCAAATGGGGACAAAACTACCCCTCAGCACAAGAAGGATGTTGAGGCTCTGGGGAGAGTCCAGAGAAGAGCAACGAGGCTGGTGAAGGGGCTGGAGAACACGCCCTATGAGGAGCAGCTGAGAGAGCTGGGGGTGTTTATCCTGGAGAAGAGGAGGCTGAGAGGAGACCTCATTGCTCTCTACAACTACCTGAAAGGAGGGTGTGGAGAGGAGGGAGCTGGGCTCTTCTCCCAAGGGACAGGGGACAGGATGAGAGGGAATGGCCTCAAGCTCCACATGGGGAGATTTAGGCTGGAGATTAGGAGGAAGTTTTTCACACAGAGGGTCATTGGGCATTGGAATAGGCTGCCCAGGGAGGTGGTTGATTCCCCTTCCCTGGAGGTGTTTAAGGGACGGGTGGATGAGGTGCTGAGGGACATGGGTTAGTGTTTGATAGGAATGGTTGGACTTGGTGATCTGATGGGTCTCTTCCAACCTGGTTGTTCTATGATTCTATGGGCAGGCATGGATGGTATCGGGTGCAAGGTTGGGTTGTGCTTGTGGTTGGTTTTGGCTCCTCGATCTGCAGCAGGAGGGGAAGGTAGGTCGGATCCTGCCTCCGTGGAGCTTGGGATGAAAGATGCTTTCAGGCTGTTCTTGGTTGGTTCGGACGCAGGTGGCTGGAGGCGTTTTTGTAAGAGAGTTAAAGGAGAAACTGCTTAAATTCTCTGTTACACGAATTGAATCTAACTCCTATTTCTTGGTGAGGAAGTGTCTAAGAGCCTCTGTGGTGCCCTAACAAGCATCGGGAAAGAAAGGAACTGGTTATTTGGGGAGATGCGGCGCAGCCTTAACTAATTGCAACTTCTGCTGAACTGAGAGAAATAAATTTAAGTGCATTTTGGGGGACGTTTAAAAGGCTTTATTCTCTCCATAATGGGGTATTAATGCTTCCATAAGCTCCCCCAGCTCCGGCTGCAGCAGGAAAGGCATCATTAATACCCACCTTGGCAATAAGAGAGGTGTAATTAGCACTTCTCCTCAACCCCAGACACAATGGAGGTTTCCAAGATGAACTGCTTGTAGCACCGAACACCTCGATGCAGCAATTAGTGTTTGATGGGAGCACCGTGCGCTGCTTCCACCCGACTCTCAGGGCTCCCGGCGAGCAGCCTGCCTGCCAGGACAAAAAGGGATCTAAACAGGCTGGACCCCTGGGCAGTGTCCAATGGGTTGAAGTTTAACACAGCCAAATGCCGGGTCCTGCACTTGGGGCACAACAACCCTATGCAGAGCTACAGACTGGGAGAAGTCTGGCTGGAAAACTGCCAGGAGGAGAGGGACCTGGGGGGGTTGGTCGACAGCGACTGACCATGAGCCAGCAGTGTGCTCAGGGGGTCAAGAAGGCCAATGGCATCCTGGCTTGGATCAGAAATGGTGTGACCAGCAGGGCCAGGGAGGGGATTCTCCCTCTGGACTCAGCACTGGTGAGGCCGCTCCTTGAATCCTGTGTTCAGTTGTGGGCCCCTCAGCACAAGAAGGGTGTTGAGGCTCTGGAGTGAGTCCAGAGAAGAGTAACGAGGCTGGGGAAGGGGCTGGAGAACAGGCCCTATGAGGAGCGGCTGAGAGAGCTGGGGGGGTTTATCCTGGAGAAGAGGAGGCTGAGGGGAGACCTCATTGCTCTCTCCAACTCCCTGTAAGGAGGTTGTGGAGAGGAGGGAGCTGGGCTCTTCTCCCAAGGGACAGGGGACAGGACGAGAGGGAATGGCCTCAAGCTCCGCCAGGGGAGATTTAGGCTAGAGATTAGGAGGAAGTTTTTCCTGGAAAGGGTCATTGGGCATTGGAATAGGCTGCCCAGGGAGGGGGTTGATTCCCCTTCCCTGGAGGTGTTTAAGGGACGGGTGGATGAGGTCCTGAGGGACATGGTTTAGGGTTTGATAGGAACGGTTGGACTAGAAGATCCGATGGGTCTCTTCCAACCTGATTGTTCTATGATTCTATGACTCCCCCATCCTCTGCTGGGGACCAGGGAGCTCTGATGACCATCACCCCACTGAGTGGGACCCTGAGCTATACCCTGAGCCTCCCTGGGCTGCTGCGGGAGGCAGCTCATCCCTGCGGATTCTGTGGGAGGACCTCTCCATCTCCAACCCTGAGAGAGGCACAGAGGGAAAACCTCCCTCTCTGCGAGAGCTCTGAGGTGCTGGATGCTCTTTCCCCTGACTCCATCCTCGTCTTGGTCCACGTGCAAAGGGACATCTGTGCTGCAATCTCTGCAGCACCAGGAGGGCTTGTAAACGATGCCAGTGTAATAATTTGTATGTGAAACAGCTTTCCCTCCAGCTACAAACTCAGCCCCATCCCATTAAAATTCCCAATTTCTTCTTGGGGGAATAGCTTGCAAGAAAACCCGAGGCTGCGGAGCCGCCGGCGCTCGCAGTCTTCTATTTATCGCAAAATAATTTCCCACCTCTGTTTTCTAAACTGGTTTGGCAGAAACAAAGCGGCAGGTCAGAGCGTGGGTTCCACTCTGCAGCCGCCGCGTGGAATTGCAGGTTTGACCTCATTTTATCCTCCGAGTATTTAGAGATTGCTTTCATGCCCGGGAACCATATGAGGAGAATATAGATTCTTTCCAGAGCGCAGTGAACTTGGAAACAATAAGTGACCTCTAATGCTGGATTCTATAGCACCAGAAATAAAGGATTTCTTTCTTTCGGAATGAAAGAAACGGGTTTTACATCAACACGAGAAGAGCACCTGCTCGACTAAAAATAACCAATAAAGTGGAAACAGAAAGGCTGTTTCCAAATCACAACCTTCTGAAGGAATCATTATGCCGTTTCTGTGATTCCCGTGTGCTTTTCCGTGTCAGCGTCGCTGCCTGCGGAGGCTGCAGCAGTGCAGGGATCCCACAGCCTGCGCTGCTCCCGCTCGGCACAGGGTAGCACAGGAGAGGAGGGAAAGAGCTAATCCAGCAGCTCCAGGCTCTTTGGGACAATTTTCCATCGGCAACAGGGAAACACACTCATGGAGGTGAACTCATGGAGATGAATGATGGGTCATTGGGCATTGGAACAGGCTGCCCAGAGAGGTGGTTGAGTCACCTTCCCTGGGGGTGTTTAAGGCACAGGTGGATGAGGTGCTGAGGGACATGGGTTAGTGTTTGATAGGAATGGTTGGACTCGATGACCCGATGGGTCTCTTCCAACCTGGTTGTTCTATGATTCTATGAACAAGCGAGGGAGCTGATGAATCCCCCCAGCCCCTCCTGCAGTCTCTGGGTTAGAGCATCCTCCTCCTGCCTTTGGCCTCTTCCCCCTCCAAGTCCTGCTCAGCAACCACCACCTGCAGCTTTCCCTGGATCTCGTGGGTGCGGAGACCCCCTCCTATCTCTGGCTTTAAGATGAGAAGGTGCCCTTAGAGCAATTTCCAACTTCCACGACAGGTTTTCTCTTTACTGTTTCCACTTTGGACTTCAGGTTTTCATAGAACAACCAGGTTGGAAGGGACCCATCGGATCTTCTAGTCCAACCATTCCTATCAAACACTAAACCAAGTTCCTCAAGACCTCATCCACCTGTGCCTTAAACACCTCCAGGGAAGGGGAATCAACCCCCTCCCTGGGCAGCCTATTCCAATGCCCAATGACCCTCTGTATGAAAAACTTCCTCCTAATCTCCAGCCTAAATCTCCCCTGGTGGAGCTTGAGGCCATTCCCTTGTGTCCTGTCCCCTGTCCCTTGGGAGAAGAGCCCAACTCCCTCCTCTCCACAACCTCCCTTCAGGTAGTTGTAGAGAGTAATTTTGCTCTGTGACCCTTTTTATTTCTCTGCTCGGCTCCCCTGTCCCTGTCATTGCTTGTGGTTGTTTATCACTGTCACTTGGCAGTGATGTAGGGTAAGTGAGAGGAGGGAAAGAGACACCGAGATCAAAATGAAGGAGAAAAATACATCAATTTCAGAAACCTGAAAGGTTTTCTTTTTTTTAACTCTCTTTGTAAATAATACAGGCAAGAAACTTCACCATAACCCAGGTGAGGGGCCTGCACCTCAAACCTCCTCTTTGGAGGCTTTGGGAAGCTTGAAGGCAGAGCAGGAGGTGTTTCCGCAGGGCAGTGAGCGGAGTCCTGAGCTTCTGGGTTGCTCCTGGCACCTCAGCTCTGCTGCCGTGTGCTCAGCGTTCCCTGCACGGAGAGGGGATGGAGCTTGGCCTCCCCTGCCCTGTCAAAAACTTTAATCAGGTGTCCCCAGACATCCTAATTAATTTGTTCTGAGTGGAAAGAAATGTCTCCAGACTTCTTTTGTCATTTTCAATCTCTTTTTCAACTCCCATCTGTTCCCTTCATGCTCTGTGAATTCAAAAAGAAAAGGGGGGAGCTGCCTGGGAAGGATTTGAATTTTCCTTATCAAATGCAGGTCCCGCAGTCGGGCTCTCTAGGGAGCTCGTGGAAAGGTTGCGCAGCCTCTGCTGGAACATAAACAGCTGGGGAGATGCCCTTTATCTGCAAACGTTGCATGGGAGTCATTAATGATGAGCAGTTGCATTAGATATCGCCAGATGTTATCTCTGGGAGAACAGCTGGAGGTCACCGTTGGCTCCAGACCTTGTCCCAAGGCCTTCTCCCAAGGGACTGGGGACAGGACAAGAGGGAATGGCCTCAAGCTCCACCAGGGGAGAATTAGGCTACAGATTAGGAGGAAGTTTTTCACGGAAAGGGTCATTGGGCATTGGAACAGGCTGCCCAGGGAGGGGGTTGATTCCCCTTCCCTGGAGGTGTTTAAGGCACAGGTAGATGAGGTCCTGAGGGACTTGGTTTAGTGTTTGATAGGAATGGTTGGACTCGATGATGCGATGAGTCTCTTCCAACCTGGTTGTTCTATGATTCTAAGTGCTGCAAGGCACTAGAAAAACCAATTCCATGCTTCTCCCCAAGCGTCGCTGTTAATACCCACGAAAAAAATTGAATCTGCTCAGGTCCTGGAAGCTCAAGTTCACCTCTGATGCCTTCGCAACCAGAGTTTCTGCTCTGGAGAGCACACCTTAGGGATGCTCCTTTGGTGATGGGGACGTGCTGACTCCCCTCCCCGGCTCATCCTCACCAAGAATCGTGTGTAGGGTCTGTGGGAGGCACGAGGTTGGATGGAGAGGTCTCTTTCCTCCTCTCCAGGGAATAAACTCAGTTACAAAGCGTCCGAGCCACTTGAGTTGGGAGCGAGCAGGTCGTTATAGTTGATTTTCATGGCTTTTTTTTTTTTTTAATATGGCGCATTTGCCGAGTAACAAACCCTATTACAGTTTAATAAACCTCATTTCAGGCCTGGATCGTGTTCAAATGAGAGGGACAGGCAGCTCAACTGCTCACTCGAGATGATGGGGAGAGAGACGGAGGCAGAGAGAGGAGTTTGAGTGGAACAAAAAGCTCTCTGCATCCAGCAGGGAGATCGAGACTCTGGTCCCTGAGATGTTCCTGGAGCCAGTTAGGGTCCCAGCTGGACCCCCTCCCTGGGCAGTCTGTTCCAATGCCCAATGACCCTTTCTGGGAAAAACTTCCTCCTAATCTCCAGCCTAAATCTCCCCTGGTGGAGCTTGAGGCCGTTCCCTCTCGTCCTGTCCCCTGTCCCTTGGGAGAAGAGCCCAGCTCCCTCCTCTCCACAACCTCCTCTCAGAGAGTTGTAGAGAGCAATGAGGTCGACCTGCCCCAGCCTGGTTCTGTCTCCGTCTGCACAGTGACATGCAGTGGCAGCTCCGAGCAGCAAAGCTCAGCATGAACAGTTTCTTGCAAACAGCAGCATCAAGAAGATGCCAACAAGACTGAAAAAGTCAGTGGGTTTGGATGGTGAATCAGAGGCTGTTAACTGGGGACGGGCACTGTGCTGCTCCTGTGCTGCCCTTTCCAGCAGAGCCCAAGGGGATAGTGCTGTGCAAGCCCTGCTGCTCTGGGGGTGTTCATTGTGTGGGTGCAGCCTCGCGACGATGTGTAAAGGTACCTAAGCTCCAGGAAAAAGCTCCTGCTGCCTTCCCCAGGGCTGGTGGCACAGCCCGACTGGGATGTGAGCAGCTCAGGGTGTGAGAAGGAATCGGTGAGCGGCACTGGGAATAGGAACAGAGCCGAGCAGGGCTGGGGAGAGACAGAGAGAACAAGCAGCACACAGCATCTCGGGGATGACTTGACCTTCATCACTCCCAACTCCTTCAGTCATCTTGACAAGGCAGATTGATGGAGTTTGCAGGGAGCAGCAGGAACTCCCAGGCTGACATTCCGGGGGGGACTGGCAGCTGAACACACAGTCTGCTCCGAGGAGCAGCCGCAGCCTCCACCAGGCTCCCACAACCTGTCCCACCTGCATCTCTGCTCACTGTCCCGCAGTGCGAACACATCCCGTGGGGACCAGAGCAGGGCAGCGCCTGGTGGGTGTGAGGAGGCACACGGCCTGGAAAGGTTAATTCTCTGCCGTGGGATGTGCTGGGCCAGGATAAACGGGGACAGAATTGCTTCTGTGTCAGAATTCCCCCTGCGCCTGCATCCAAAGTGTCTCATGGCCTCGTTTTGTGGATGGATGAGGTCACATCAGCGCAAACCTTGAAATGTCACTGATTTCTGAAAACTTTGCCATCCCCTGGTGGAAGAGAAGGCAGAGCCAATGACTGGAAAGCACAGAGAACAGGACCTGAGATGCTCTGGGGCACAGAGGAAATTAATTGGTTTTAAGGTGGAAAGTGAAGGCTGATAAAAGGGGATGGGACAAAGTGAGACTGTGTGGCTCAAAGAGGGTCTGTGGGGCACAAAGAGGAACTGTGGGACACAAAACTCTCACTGAAGCAGCACAAACCCCTGTTCAGGAGGAGGAAGTTTCTTCCTCTCGCCAGATCTTACTGCACATCTCAATTTAGAGGCGAGTGTTTTCCCCTCTCTGATTAGCAGCAGGCAAATGCCACCAGCCCCACACTTCATCATCTCCCAGTCTAATTACCGGTGAAGGAGGCTGCAGATGAGCAACAAAATTGAGTTCACTATTGACTGTTGTGCTCCTCAACAGCTCCACGAGCAGGACAAAGCTCAGATATTAATCCTCCAGGCACTAGAGTTCTCCTCCAGTTTGCCACCACATCAAATCCTGCCTGGAGAGTTATTTAAGTTGGCATTTGGTTACAGCAGCAGTGGAGAAGGGTCCAGAGCTAACGCATAGTGTTTGATTTGCTTGCAGACAGAGCTGGTTTCAGTGCAATGAGCTCTCCCCCAAGGAGAGAGGGGAGGCTAGAGCGGGGGTGACAGGCTCAGGAGGGCAGGTCAGGGCTGCCCAGGGGTGCGCGTTCAGCCCCTCCAGCACACACCAGGTCCAGGCTCACACCCAGCACTTGTGCTGCCTTAATCCCCTTCCAGAGGCAGGAGCTCCCTGGGGCTCCCCGAGGTGCCCCCCACGTCCCTCCTGCGGCTCCTCCTGGGGCTAAGCGAGGATTAGCAGGGATCTTCCCTCTTGCTTGGGAGGATTAAGCGTGTTATCCCCCTGCGCTCATTACGGATTCACTTTATACCTTTCACAGTAAAAAGCGGCTTTCATTTCTGAAACGTCTGTTTCTCAGCCCTTCGGAGAGGGGTTCGGTGCACACCTGAGGGGAAAACACAGCCTCTGGGAGACACCTTCTCTCTCTGCCCTGACACCAGCAAGGATTTGGACCAGGAGGGGCTGATCCTGCCAGTCAGACCACCCTCCACATAGTGTCTCTGTCACAGCTTTGTGCCCTGGGCAGAGCCCCCTACACGGCTTGGAGGCACCAACAAGGATTTGGATCAGGATGGGCTGATCCTGCCAGTCAGACCACCCTCCGCACAGCATCTCTGTGCCCTGCCCAGAGTCCCACACAGGACTCGGAGGCACCAGCAAGGAATTGGATCAGGAAGGGCTGATCCTGCCAGTCAGACCACCCTCCGTACAGCATCTCCACCACAACTCTGTGCCCTGCCCAGAGCCCCACATGTGGTTCGGAGGCACCAGCAGCAGCCGTAGCATCCAGCTCCCACCCTGCAGCTAAAAGGAGCCTTTCCCTCCTTTGCAAACCCTTTGCAGGCATCTAGTGGCCAAAGGCAGCTCTGGGGCAGTGGAACTTGTGTGCTCAGTGCACTGAGATGCCGGCGCATGCACCGAGGGCGTTGGTTTTACTCCAAGGGCTGGGACTGTGTGCTAATTCCTGATGGATGGAGGAGAAGCTGTTTTCTGTGCCAGCCTGGCCTGGGCAGGGCAAGCATCAGGGCAGGAGCCACACACCTTGATGAGGAGGAGGCGACTGCACTTGGACTAGAAGATCTGATGGGTCCCTCCCAACCTGGTTGTTCTATGATTCTATGATCCTTGGCTGCTCAATTAGCAGTGAGCAACTCCCTGACGGTTGTTGTAAAGTTTTAAAGCAGCTAATGGGTCCTGGGAAGAAGAAGAAGAAGAAGTTCATTGAGAGTACAAAGCATAAAAGAGCAAACACAAGCTGTGACATTTTAAATGAGAAGGCAGGAACCAGTCTCTTTGCAAGTGATTATGGAATTACAGCTCTGCCGCAGTTCTCCGTTCGCCAGGGATGTGCTGGGAATGCAAAGCTGGGGCGGCACCTACGGCTTCCCAGCGCCAGGGGCTGCCCTTGGGGTTCCTGGTACCCAAAGAGACAAATTCCCTGAATCATGGAGTGCCCAGGGTGATGCTCTGTGCCCAGGGATGGTGATAAAACAATGACACCCGTGGGGGTTGGTGCTCCCCTTGCCTGGGGCACGGCTGCTCCTCAAGCCGGCAGTGGGAGCCCCTCCTTAGCCCAGAGCAGGAGCTGGGGGCACCTTGGCTCACAGACCTTCTTGGAGTCTGCAATTTCTGCCACTCCCATCAAGAGCCATCACCTCCTGTGCCAGCAAATCACTTCGTGCTCTTCCCTGTCAACCTGAGCAGCTTCATAGAATCATAGAACAACCAGGTTGGAAGAGACCCATCAGATCATCGAGTCCAACCATTCCCATCAAACACTAACCCATGTCCCTCAAGACCTCATCCACCTGTGCCTTAAATACCTCCAGGGAAGGGGAATCAACCACCTCCCTGGGCAGCCTATTCCAGTGCCCAATGACCCTCTGTGTGAAAAACTTCCTCCTAATCTCCAGCCTAAATCTCCCCTGGTGGAGCTTGAGGCCATTCCCTCTCGTCCTGTCCCCTGTCCCTTGGGAGAAGAGCCCAGCTCCCTCCTCTCCACAACCTCCTTTCAGGGAGTTGTAGAGAGCAATGAGGTCTCCTCTCAGCCTCCTCTTCTCCAGGATAAACACCCCCAGCTCTCTCAGCCACTCCTCATAGGACCTTTCTTTCCATCTCAGGCTTCAGGCTTGTGTCTGCCTGCAGAGTGGCTCCTGTGCGCTCCCTCCTCCCATATCCTGGATCCAGAGAGGAATTCCTGGCAAAATCCACGGGTCCATCAGCCCAGGGGCTGCAGGATGGAGCTGGCCCCCTCCTTGCCTCTGCTTGCCGGGCACAGCACAGGGAGAGGGGTGAGGAACACTCAGTGGCACCTGCAGAAGCCCCCAGGACCATGCCTCACCCCAGGAATCAGGGCACACACTGCCTGGTGACCACCCTGCAGGACCAGGGATGCTCCCCTGGGCGAGGGACATGTGGTGACAACCCAGCGTGAGCCAAGGCCCCCAGAGGGCCAAGGCAAGGCAGAAGGGCTAAAGGCTTTTGTTAGATCAATGCGCTGTGGCAGTTTAAATTAGGAAAAAATTAATGTGGAAACCGCAGGGAGGTGCGTGGGTTATTTTTCATTCCCCTCTGCAGGTCTTGAGGACAGAGAGGGCTGAGGGAGGGCTGTGTCAGAGGAGTTCCTGCTGCTCTGGGTTAATTGTCCCTCAAAGCTGCTGGGAGAGCAGCGGCCGGGGGTTCCGTGCGGCGGCAGAGCCTCACACTGGCACTGGAGAGGCTCTGGATGGGGCTATGGGTCTGGAGGGCAGTGCCTAAGCCACCTGCCCTGTGGATTAGGAGCCTCCCCATGTCCCCTGGGCACAGGGACCCTGCAGCCCCCGGCACCTGCCCACACCGAGCTCACACCTTCCTCTTTTATTTATGACTTTCATTCCACTTTCTGCTGACTCGCCGGTGGCGCCGCTCCAATTTAATTAAGTAAATAAATAAGTGATTAATTTAGATGCCAGCGAGGCCTGATAGCGCTCCCGGCCGCAGGATGGGCTGAATCATAGAATCATAGAACAACCAGGTTGGAAGAGACCCATCGGATCATTGAGTCCAACCATTCCTATCAAACACTAAACCAAGTCCCTCAAGACCTCATCCACCCGTCCCTTAAACCCCTCCAGGGAAGGTGACTCCACCACCTCCCTGGGCAGCCTGTTCCAAAGCCCAATGACCCTCTGTGACCCTCCATCCAGCTCATCCCACAGCTCCCTCCAGTCCCCCCGTGTCAGACTGTCTCCCACAGAGCTGGACTCACGGACACCCTCGTGCTCCCTCGATGTGGACCAGGGAGATCTCAGGAATCCCCTTGGCATCCAACCCAGGCTCCAACCACAGGTGGAGAAGCTGGACTGCAAAGACAGGAGAAAATCAAGTCAGTTTGGGGCTTTGTAGATGCACAACCAGCCTAAGCAGCATTTTCCCCACTCGGGGTTGATGCAGACCATTCCTTTAATGCAGTTCAGACACGAAGTGGAATAACTCTGTTAGTATCCAATTATCTTTGCTATTGACCCATCTCTCCTCTCTGCACAGTGCAGGATGTTTCCCTCAACACCTTATTTCCAAGTAGCCATGAAATTGCACAGGATTACAAACCTGCCTGGTTGGACGGGAACTCCTTCTACTCGGAAGGTTTCTGAGGGGAATAGAGACAAAAATGCTTTGTGTCAGTGAATTAGGAAGAATATTCCTTGGCCCAAAGGGCAAATTCATTTGTCGCCTGTCGTGGAACTGGGGAGGATGCGAGGAGCACACGCAGAGCAGGAGCTTGGCAAGAGATGCGTCTCCGAGGGGCAGGAAAAGAGATAGAGCAGGTCTATGGAGATAAAGCTAATTAAACTGAGATTCACGGATCCAGAGAAAGACTAAAGGAGGTGCCTTATCTGGTGCTGAGGGCAGAGGAGAGGGACTGAGGACACCAGGCTTCTAATCTCAGCTCCCGTTAACGTGTTATGCAGCCTGGAGCGACTCACTTCATTTCCTTTTTTTTTTTTTTGCCATTTAACCTGCTCTAAAGATAAGCCCTTCCAGCCACCTACCTGCTCTGCAGCATTCCTGGAAACTGGCAATGAGATCCCTGCCCCTGCGGAGGTGCCGGGCAGCGATGACCCCCCCCCCCAGTCCCTCTGTGGGCACATCCCAGCCTGCTCCACCAGTTCTCCCCAGTGAAAGGACTGGGATGTGGCTGCTGAGATATCTCACCTTCTGCACACCCTGTTGCCCTTAGAATCATAGAACAACCAGGTTGGAAGAGACCCATCGGATCTTCTAGTCCAATCATTCCTATCAAACACTAAACCAAGTCCCTCAGGACCTCATCCACCCGTCCCTTAAACACCTCCAAGGAAGGGGAATCAACCACCTCCCTGGGCAGCCTATTCCAATGCCCAATGACCCTCTGTGTGAAAAACTTCCTCCTAATCTCCAGCCTAAATCTCCCCTGGTGGAGCTTGAGGCCATTCCCTCTCGTCCTGTCCCCTGTCCCTTGGGAGAAGAGCCCAGCTCCCTCCTCTCCACAACCTCCTTTCAGGGAGTTGTAGAGAGTAATGAGGTCTCCTCTCCTTTCGGCAGCAGAACCAGCAGCTGCAGCTCCATCCCAGGGAAGGGCAGAGAGGGGAACGTCATTTCCACAGGGTCAGTCCCTGCGGAGAGACCCTGGGGGGCACATCCACAGCATCTCCGGGAGAGACACAACAATATCTGCAATATTAAACAAACCCCGAGCCCCTGGCTAGGGGTGAAGGCAGCAAAAAAAAGATTGATACGGTGGCTAACGGTTGCAGAAGGGCAGTTTAATTGGGCACTGTGCTTGGTAAATTATTTGTAAAGCTAAACACACCCTGACAGCGTCACAGACCTGTGGGTTCAGGGAAACTGAGGCAGCCCCACACCCCCAGCCCCACGGTTAATGGGCATAAGCACCACTAAATGAACAAGTCACTGGGAGGAAAAACAAGGGCAGCATATTTTTAATTGGGTTTGATTTCCTCTCTCTGTTTGGAATCAGTTTGAGAACAGGTCTTTACCTGAGACGAGGTGTGGGAACACGGAGCGAAGATCACCTGAAGGGAGGTTGTGGAGAGGAGGGAGCTGGGCTCTTCTCCCAAGGGACAGGGGACAGGACAAGAGGGAATGGCCTCAAACTCCACCAGGGGAGATTCAGGCTGGAGATTAGGAGGAAGTTCTTCACACAGAGGGTCATTGGGCATTGGAATAGGCTGCCCAGGGAGGGGGTTGATTCCCCTTCCCTGGAGGGGTTTAAGGGACGGGTGGATGAGGTGCTGAGGGACATGGGTTAGTGTTTGATAGGAATGGTTGGACTCGATGATCCGATGGGTCTCTTCCAACCTGGTTGTCCTATGATTCTATGATCAGAGCATCCTCCTGGCCTCGGGAGCTGCAGCTGGTGTGGGACGGGACAGAGGCAGGAGCAGCATCCCACAGCATCCCTCTGCCCCACAGCCCTTTCCTTGATGGAGCAGCACAGCTCAGAGCCCTGCAAAGCTTCAAATGGAAGTGTTATAACGGATTAAGTGAGGCTGCTCAGCGAGCTGTGCGCTCCCACAGCTGGATTAGTGCTTAACGAACAACTACACGGATTTACATCTCAAATTAACTTTGGAAAAACTATAGTGGTCTGTTGATTGCCTGAAACGTGTAACAGTTCTTTGCTCTCGCATTTAAGCCCATAAAAACGCTGCTGTTACTAAAAAAAAAACGCTGCTTTGGGAATTCGAGACCCACATAAGCCAATTAAATTTAAATACTGACACCATTTCCTCGCAACTTTGCCTATTATTTAAAGATCACCCTGTGCAGTTGCTGCACTGGTGTTTGAGCCACGGCCAGGGACAGGCTGAGGTTGGATGGTGCATGAGCAGTGGCCTCAGGCTCCCACACGTGGATATGTATAAGGATGGAACTGCTTGGATTTAACAAACAGATTTTTAAAGGACGCAAAAGATTCTTGTTCAGTGAGGAGGGGGCAGAAGAGAAGAGCTGGCGGCTTTCTCCTCCCTGCGGCGCTTCTGTCCTGAGCCGGGACCAGCATCCCTGGACACGCTCCTTAGCCTCTTATCCTAAGCCTCATTTATGGAAATCTGGCATCAAAGTCCGTGTGATGACAGAGAAGGACTCGTGGGCATAAGCAACACAGACGTGTTTTCTCTCCTCCTCTGTTTCCTCTGCATCCCACAACCACCTCTCAGACCTGTCTCTCCATCCCCTCTGGCTGCTCTTTCCTCCCCCAGGAGCCTCCCACCCTCTCAGGTCCTTTCCAGACCCGCCTGCCCCTTCCAGGCATGGATCCAGGACCATGCAATCCCAACCAGCCCAAGTTGGGCAGAAAGGTGTTTTTCTCCGAGCACCTTCTGCAGCCACTGGAAGGAGCTCAGGCAGCACTGGTCACTCCAGCCAAGAGTTCAGAACTGATGAAAGAAGCGTTGAGAGCTCCTAGTGCCCCGAGGCTGAAGGGAGTGGGTTCTGCCATCCTTTCAAATTGATTTTAAATATGAGCTGCCTTTAATCCTCCTCCCCATCTCCCTCCCTACATCACTGATTCCTCATCAAACAGTTTAAACTAACAGGAGCTGCCGTCCCCTGCTCTCTTATCTCCCCCAACCATTTATGAATTTTAAATCAACTTGTTAACAACCTACTTAGTTGCATAATTTTGCCGTAATGATCCATGCCCCTGGCCGATTGCACAGTAATTCTGGAGATAAGGGGCTCTGCAGCCACCAACAGGGCGAGCTCAGGGCTGGGCAGCAACCGCAGCGCCAGGAAAATACCTTTGTACAGAGCAGTAGCCAAGTGGCCACTGGGCTGAGGGGCTCCTGGTGCTTTGGCTCCTGCTCTCCAGCCTGTTCCCACCACACCGAGCAGTGTCTGGGGCTTGGTGCTGCATGAGGGACGTGCGATGGCTTCATTGCCTCTCCTCGTTGCCACAGCCCAGGGGATGGAGAGCAAGCTGTGAAGTGGACAAGTGCCTTTACCGAGGCGGAAACTGAAGATATTATCTATAAATCATTTCCTAAGGGTTACGGTAATGGGTTATTGATTAATAGGAGAGGGTAGAGAAAACATGGGAAGCACTGGAGGTCATAAATCCTGCAAATGAGGTAACCCTGCGTGCGCCAAGTCAGCCGAGTGCTCTGGGCCTCGAGAAAAGCAGCAGCTTTCTGGACCAGAAAAGCAGACGCTGATTTTCCTGCCTCAGTGAGGTGTTAATTCCATCTGTGCCAGGGTCGGGCTCTGAGACAGCGAGGCTGGTGAGCCCTGCGGTGTCTCCCCTCATCTCCACAGGTGAAGGTCACCTGGATGAGATGCTCAGAAGAGCCCCTGCTCTCAGCTCCTCTGCTTTCCATCCCAGGGAGGTTCAGCTTCCCTCACACACTATGCTTTCTTCTCCCTCTTAAGTCCCTGCCAGTTGCACTCCTTTCTCCACTCACGCTGTGCATTAATCCCACTTATTCTACTTCCAGGGAGACGCGCTCAGAGTGCAGGAACTGATTTTCCCTGCTTATTATCGGTTTGGCTTTTTTAAAGTTTCATGACTAAGGAGAAACTGTTCGATATCTCTAAGGACACAAACTAGCCAGAAGACAACAGCAAGTGGGGTTTACCTTATTTTCAGTGTTCCCTGCTCTCCGGTGCCCACCCCACGCTGGGAGGCTCCTCAGTGCCAGGGGTGCTCTGGAGTCCCCTCGGATCCAGGGATGCTCTGAGCCCTCTCGGATCCAGGGATGCTCTGGAGTCCCCTCGGATCCAGGGATGCTCTGGTCCTGCATCCCGGTACCCGCCTGGCCTCGGGGCGGCCGCGCAGCGCCCCCTGCGGGCCCTGTCGGGAACTGCAGCTGGAGGGACCGGGAGGGAGAGGATGGGATGAAGGGACCGGGAGGGAGAGGATGGGACGAAGGGACCGGGAGGGAGAGGATGGGAATGAAGGGACCGGGAGGGAGAGGATGGGAATGAAGGGATCGGGAGGGAGAGGATGGGAATGAAGGGATCGGGAGGGAGAGGATGGGAATGAAGGGATCTGATGATAGCATGAAGGGATGAGATGAAGGAATGGGATGAGAGGCTCAGATGAAGGGATGAGGGGTTGGGAAGAGAGGACGGGATAAGAGGCTGTGGGACCCCAGAGAGAGGCTGGGATGAGGGGCTGCAGGATCCCAGGCAGGGATAAAGGGCTGGGATGAGGGCTCGGTGTCCCACTGGCAAACAGCTCCAGAGCTGCCTGGGTGCCCCTTGGGCCACACGGCTCCCACTTTGGGACTGGTGCCCGGCTGCACGTAGGTGCCAGGCAGAGCCGGAGACAGGCTGGGGGTGGCTGGCGATGCTCCTGCAGCACCAAGCTCTTTGCCAGCAGCATCACCTCTCGCCCTAGTGCACCAGGATCAAGGGATTAACCTCCTGGGTGTCTCCGGGAAGGCAGTAATCGCCGGCTGGTTTGCTGCAGTCTGAGTTGACTGCAGATAAAAGCGATGAAGATATCAGGGCTGTGACACACAGCAGTGTGGGACTTGACTCTTCATCACTGACTCATCCGGCTGCAGCAGTGATTGCATTTCACACGGTTTAGTGCAGTTCAAAGCCTGCTCAGTCTTACCTCTCCGTGGTCTCCTGGGACAGGGAGCACTGGTGGGATCAGCGGGTGTCTCAGACCCTGCAAATGGGAGCATCTCGGGTTCTCGAGGCTGCGATGACCCCAGACGGGAGCTGAGGGACCAGACTGATGGGGAGGGGAAGAAAACGAGATGCTGATCCCGAACTGCAAACAATTAAACTCACAAAACCAGCCTCATTCTTATGCACGATGTGTGGCCTCTAATTAAATTTCAAACATGCTTCATTTTCTGCCTTTTCCCCCTTAATTTTCCATAGAAGGTAATTAGCTATCTTCTTTTCTGTGGGTACATAATTAATTAATACTTTGTTAATCGCGGCTAGGATCACACTGTTTTGATTTACTCAGTGTGGATCTTTTCCTAGCGCAATCGTTCCCAGCTCTGTGCCCAGCGTCAACTCCCCACAGCCCCAGGATCCCTCAGATCCCATCCCAGCTCCCACCTGCAGCCCCCGGATACCTCCATGTGTGGTTCCTGCTGTCTGTGCCAGGTCTCACGCTGGATGCACATCCCAGTCTTCAGAAACGAGCCCATCTTGGCACCGTTGGCATCCATCCCACGGGACGACAGCCTCGGCTCGGTGCTCCGGGAGGAGCTGGGAATGAGCCTTGGCCCTGGCTGGGTCAGGGGGTGATGCTGTGGGACAAACCCACCCCTGGGACAGGTCACCAGCTCTCTGCCCTAATTCTGCCAGCGAGCAGCCCTTCTGGCTGTAAATCTCGCTGTCCGGCTCTCCAAGCCACCAGCGCAGCCCCTTCTCATGATTAATAGTAATAACTAAATTCGTATCCAGCCACAGAGCAACATCACGGGGCAGCACGGCCATGGCAGCCCCCGACAGCCCAAGAGGCGTGAGCGGGTGATGCTCCGTGGCCCCAGGAGGCTCTGCTGATTTACAGCTCATCCGTGGGCATCCATGGAAATCAGCCTCATGTGTCCCTCCTGCCAGGTCTGGTGGCACCGAGAGGGTCCAGGAGCATCCCCTTCCCACAGCACACAGGGTGCAGCTCTGGGCATGGACCTGCCAGTCATAGCACTCCTGGTGCTCAGGACGTCTCGGGGCCCGTCCTGGGGCTGGTGCAGCCTCTTCCAAGAACCGTGCAGTCACAGCACGTGGCGCAGACAGGACCAACCAGCCTTCCGCACAAACCCCTCCTCTGGCTGGCTGGCCCGGAGCCACCCCGAGCACCCCAGAGCACCCCAGAGCACCCCAGCTGCAGTGCCCTTGGACCCCAGCACCATCCAGCAGGGCTGCACCTCAGCCACACAGGGACGACACACTCTGCGTGAAGCAGAGCAAAGGTCCCGGTTCCACCCAGGGAAAAAGCCCGAGGAGCAAAGTGCAGCAGGGATTGTCCTTGGCCGTGTTTGCGGTGAGCACGGTGCCTCCACCCTGTGCTCCCCTCACCCCTCTGCGCAGCCACCCAGCATCGCTCACCTCCCATAACGGCTCCACGACACCAGCAAAGGGCTCTCGTTAACAGGATATAATGTGCAGTGAAAATAATCGACGATCATCTTGTAGCCATCGATTATCTGCCTCCCCTAATGCAGCTCTGGTGCTCCCTGCTCCGTGCCAGGCAGGCAGCAAAGGTTGAGCTGCTGACACCCACTTGTGAGGCTGCTCGGAGTCAGCCCTGCCCTGCCGGGAGCCTGAGGAGGAAGAGGAGGAGGAGGAAGGCTTCCCCAAGGGCCAGAGTTCCTCTGTGGGTTCCTCCTTCGCAGCTGCAAGCTCGTGGGGGCTGAGTGATGCAGGAAGAGGCACCTCTGCAGCCCCAGCTCACAAAGCCTGAGCAGAAGCAGAGGAGGACACACCAGGGACCTGTCATGGGACATGGGGACAGGGGTTGGACTGGACGATCTCAGAGACCCTTTCCAACCTTAACGATCTGAGCACTCTCCTTGCCCATTCCCAGGCAGGGCACCCCCTGCCTGAGCCTGAGCCCTCCCTGGGCGGCTGGGAAGGCTGCAGCTGTTTGCATTCGGCAGCCCCAGTGCACTCAGCCGGAGCTGCGCACTCAGCAGAACCCAAATCTCCTGAAAAACCTGAATAAACTCAGCAGGCGCAGCGGGAGCCGCGCAGGGACCCACATCCCCTCCTCATGCTTGTCACATGAATGAGCTCTGCGGACGGGCTCCCCCCGCGCCAGGGTGCGGATTGTGCCGCATTGTGGGGAGGATTAGGCTGTTGTGGGCAGACAGGAGCTCCTGGGCAGGGCTGCCGAGTCCCCCCTGGCTCCTCAAGGTACCAGGGGCAGCACAGCAGGAGATCCCCCAGGGAGGAGCAGGGGATCCAGGGCACCTGCAGCGTCACCTGGGCAGCCCCCAGGGAGGGGCTGGGTTTGAGGGCTGCCCCAATGCGGGGGTAGAGGCGGCATCACCAGCAGCCCCATCTCTCACTCCCTAAAGAAGGTAGCCCAGGGCTACCTGGTTGACCTCAGCTCTCACAGCAGCCACCGAGGTGGCCGCTAGCCCTGGGCAACAGCTCCCACACAGCAACCAGAGCTCCTGCCTGCTCCCCTGGGAGCTCCCCCTCAGCCACTCTGTCAAATATTCCTGGTCAGCAACCTCAGCTGTTTGAGAAAACAAACTGCCCGGGAATTAGCGACCAAGCATTTCCTCAATTCTACAAGCTATGAAGGGAATTTTATTTTGCTACCCAGGAGGAATGAAGGGGCCTGGGGCAGGAAACCCGAGCAACACGGCAGGGGCTGGCTGCACGGCCACAGAGCCCAGCGGCGATGCCCCCGATCATGCCCTGGAACCCAGGTACCCCCAGCCCCCTCGCACGGCTGGGACCAGGGAGGGACCAGCAATCCCTCTTTTCTCACAAAGCAGCAGCTCCACAGAGGCACCAAGGACTGGAGCATCCTCCACCACAGGCAGGGTGAGGCCTCCCCCCCAGTTACACCACAGCCCAGTGTATTTTAGCTCCTGGTTTTGAGTACATAAAAGCAAAGGGAACTGCTCTTGTACTTCTCAGTATCACCGATTCCTTTGCTCGCAGAAATAACACAGTTCAGCATAGCTCTGCTCTCTTGAGCAGAACCACAAGGGAGGAAGAGGCAGGCAGAGAGCTCCTGCCCAGCCAGGCTGCCGCAGGGCAGAGTCCGTGCCCCACGGCACTGCCAGCCCCACAGCGAGAGCCCCGTGCTCGGTCTTTACAAACCTGGCAGTTCCGTCACATCAAGTCTGAATCACTTTATAGCTTAATATGGGCAGGAACATTGCTCCTGAGCCCCCACACAACCTCCTCCTCCTCCTCCCCTCACACTTCCCCAGCAGTGGGGCAGCCCCACAGGAGGCTCCAGAGAGGGCACAGAGCTCCAGTCCCACAGCACAGAGGGGACAGGGCATGGAGACCACCCCTAGAAAACAGCCCAGAGCTGACTGCCCAGATGTCCCCAGGCAGCTGTGCCCAAGCACCGGGAAACGCTCTTTCCTTGGAGATTTGCATGAGGAGCATCTCATCCTGGCTGGATGAGGAGCAGCTTCCACATCCAACTCAACTCACTCAGTGGGTGGAAGCCCAGGTGCTACCACAGCCCCAGTCGCCTCTCCCCAGAGCTGACCCCGACACAGGCCACTTGGCACACACACGAGTGTGATTCTAGGAAAGAAGTTCAACATCTGATGGGTAAATTGTAAAAAAACAAACAAGTTTATTTGAAAAAAAAAAAAAAAACCTCAGCCTCTTACATTATTTCTGATCAACATTTACTAGAACTTGAGAGCCATTAAACCTGCTCCACGTACGTTGAGATATTTTCCAGCGCTAAAAAATAAAAAATAAATACGTACAAATTCTCTCCTCCCCCTTACATGATGTGAGTGGTTTGGCATCCGCCGCCTTAAGGTCTCAGTTGAACAGAAGCAAGTAAAAGAGGTTTCTCTACAAGATAGAAGAGCGAAAGCAGAAGAGCTGCCTCAGGGATGTACCTTCTCCACCTGCCCCACCCCGGAGCTCCCGTCCAAGGGACCCACCAGGGCAGGGATGCTCGGGTGGAACCCACCCCGCGGGAGGACCGAGAGCACCCCCCGACCCTCACACCCGTTTCACATCATCCAGCATCTGGCTGAGAAGAGGCACTGAGGGGCCGGGGCTGAGGGGCACAGCAAGACCCCAGCCCACCCCAGCGAGGGCTCAGCCGCAGGCACCGGGCACAGTGACGCTGCCCACCCCGAGCCACGGCCCTCCCTCTCCAACCCAAATATCCCGTGAGAGCACAACTACAAAAAGAGGGATTTTTAAAGAACTACAGTAGCTAAAGTGTTTTCAAAACATACCTAAAGACCACCTACAGAGCCAGGAGGCACCCGGCACAGGAGCCGGAGAGCACCCTGCCCCGTGCCGATCTCCCCCTCCGCGGAGGGCCCGCGGTAAGAAGCGTGTGAAGCAGGATTCATCCGGGGCGGCCCTGAAGCCCATCGTGCTCCAACAAATCCAGTATCCTGCTTTTATGGCTTTTTAACGACAAAAACTTCCCCCAAAGACAGGCACACGCACACACCCCACCCCCACGAGCAGAAGAGAGCTAAAGCACAGTTTAGAGTTAAGGCTCATCCGGATTCGGCTAAAGGTACGAAGACTGTAAGGCACGTGAGATTAGTACATTCATGATACGGTTAAAAAGCCAGACTATAAAAAGCCCCTGCCCCCCCCGACACGAGGATACTGCGCGTGTAGCCCTGTTACCTTTGTTGAACACAGATGGAAAGACAGTTCAGAGCCTGGTTAAAATGAACCCCTGGTTTAAACACTTCTCACGGCCGCCCAGCGCCAGCGGAGCATTGCCCGGCCGCCGCGCCAGGGCAGCGGCAATTCCCGACACTCCGGGTTTGAGACCGGTCCCTCACATGTGGCTCTCCTCCTCTTTGACGCCGTCCTCCGCGCTCTTCTGAGGCGAGGGGGCCACGTCGTTGTTTGCCTCTTTCTGCTGCTTCTCTGCCTCATCCACGTTGGTCTCCTCCTCCTTCCCTTCCTTCCTGGCCTTCTCCTCCGCCTTCTGCTCCTTTGCCACCAGGCGGTAGTTGATGCCCATGCCGATGAAGAGGTAGATCCCGGAGACGATGAGGATGACGCCGCAGGCCCAGTAGGTGTACTTGTAGTCACCGTACATGTCATTGAGTTTCCCTGAGGGACAGATCGGGGACAGCTTAGCGACACACTCCCAGAAGGGCTCCAGGCCACAGAGATGTTTGCGAGAGCAGCCCAAGCTCCCCACCCACCCTCAGCCTCAATTCCTCCACCCCTGCTCCCTCACCCCAGGCCAGAGACCTTCTCATCCATCCCCAGGTCTGGGGGAGCCTCAGGGCTGGTTCTCCCCGACCCGCAGCCCTGTTGGGGTCTGAGCAGGGCTTGGGGGACCCAGGCAGAGCATCCTAGAATCATCAGGTTGGAAGAGACCCACTGGCTCATCGAGTCCAACCATTCCCACCAGGCCTAGCAAGGCAGAGCACACCCTACCTAGCAGGGGGGGTCCCAGCAGCACAGGGCAGCACTCCACGATGGTCACCAGGCCAACAGCGCTGGAGAAACGCTGCGCTCCCACCAGGTCCATCAGGGTCTCAAAGAGGACCGAGCTCAGCCAGCCGAAGGCAAAGCCGAAGAAGCCAGCGTAGATGCAGAAGCCGGCGTAGGTGGTGGACATGGGAGCCAGGAGGTGGCAAACGCCGTTGTAAATGACAGAGATGGCAAAGTAATACTGGACTCTGGGTCTGATCCACTTGGTGTTCGCCACCAGTCCCATGGAAGGTCTGGCCACCATGTCTACAAAGGCCAGGATGGAGAGCAGGAAGGCCGCAGACTCATTAGCAATCTTCTTGCTCTTCGCGTAATTGCTGAGGAAAACCAAGGGAGTGAAGAGGCCAAAGAACATGATGACATTGCCCGAGAGATAGAGCAGGAAGCCTCGGTGCGTGAACAGCGACAGGTCCAAGAATTTGTTGATGGTCTGGAAGAGCGTGGCCTTCTCTTTCTTGGCCTTCCCGCCCATGAGGTCTGCGCTGGTATCACCATCGTCCTTTTTCACCACTTTCCCCGCTTCTTGCAGCACCTCCTTGTTGGCCTCTTTCTTCAGCTGATCCGGTTTGGGGCCGATGGGTCGCATCAGGGATCCGGCAACACAGCAGTTCAGCAAGAGGCCACCGAGGATGAGGAAGCTGCCGCGCCAACCGAAGATGCCGAAGAAGAGCTGGTTGACTGGTGCCAGGGTGGAGAGGAAGACGGGGCTGCCGGCCATGGCCAGCCCGTTGGCCAGGGGACGCTTCTTGAAGAAATACTTGCCGATCATGGTTAAGGCTGGGTTCAAGTTAAAGGCGAGTCCAAGGCCTGGAGGAGAGAAGAAGGCTCAGAGTGAAACTGAGATGAGGTCTTCACGAGAAATGTTTTGCTGGGAGGCTGGGGAGGCCCTGGAACCAGCTGCCCAGAGCAGGGGCGGCTGCCCCATCCCTGGAGGGGTTCAAGGGCAGGTTGGATGGGGCTTGGAGCCCCTGAGCCAGTGGGAGGTGTCCCTGCCCGTGGCAGGAATGGAGTTGGATGGGCTTTGGGGTCCCTTCCAATCCAAACCATCCCATCATTCTATGAAACCTCACACGGGCTGGTGTGGCACAACCATAACCCAGGACAGGAAGGACCAAAGCTCCATTTTCAGTACCAAATGCTCACCCCGTGCACAGTTCCTCTGTTACCTTACCGAGGGCATCTCTCACTAGAAGACAATGGCAATCAGGATTTGCGCAAATTAATTTTGGGCGTCCCACAGTAATTACTGGGTTTGGGCTGCTCCTCTGGCTGCCTTGGGAGAAGCCTGGAGGCTGCAGCGTTGCCAGGGCAAAGCCATCACTTACCCCCAATAACCCCCACGCAGAAGTAGAGCTCCTCCACGGTGTTGCAGAAGGAGGCAGCGATCAGCCCACAGCCGGACAGGCAGCCGCCCGCGATCATGATGGGTCGGCTGCCGTACTTGTTCACCAGGATGCTGCTGATGGGACCTGCGAAGGACAAACACCCAGAGATGAGTCACCTTTGCACGAGAGACGAGCCAGACGCAGGAGGTTTATTGCCAACGGGCTTCCAGCTTTCACGCAGTGACGCTTCACCCAGCGAGAGAACTGGGGCAAGGGGAAAGGACAGAAGGTCTGGAGAGATGGAGATAAGAGCCACGTTTGCTTAGAGCACACGCCAGACCCCAGATGAAGGAGAGAGCCTCCAGCCAGTGCCACCACACCACAGCTTCTGCTGCACACCAGAGGCTGCCTGTGGCTGTGATAAGCTGCGACTTCTCCAAGCAAACTGCCTCCTGTAGGATAAAAATCAAGCTGTGGGTGCACCAGCAACCCAAGGACGGGAGTTTGGGACAAGGTGAAGCTATGGACTCCATCCAGGCTCTGCCCTGCCCACCACAGGTTGAGGTGGCAGCAAAGCAAGTGCTCAGCAACCACCATCTCCCATGAGATGTTTCTGTTGGAGACCAAAGCTGTGAAGGAGCCGCTCTGATGGGCTCAGGATGCTTCCGTTTTCACTGCTACCCCCGTGGTAGGGAGAGCCCAATAGCTCAGCGCCTGCCTTCTAAGTGCTTCATTATCAGGAGCTCTAATCCAAAGCAAACAGTGATTAGATACTGCAAAGCTTGCTCTACAGATACTAAAATGTATTTAAATAAACTGAACGAACACCCATTGAATATTAACAGAGCTCGCTTTGCCATTAACGGATAGCGACGTTGTCAACATGTTATTCATGGGTCCTCAGACGCTACTTGACCTTTTTGCCCAGTTTAAACAAAGCCTGGAGAAGGCTACACAAGCCCAGCTGCCGCGGCGGCTGCCCCGAGCCCCCAGCATCCCGCTCCCCGCGCGGTGCCTACGTGCCAGCCCTGACCCGAGGCCGCAGCCCTGGACACAGGAGACGCAGCACCCGGGGGCTGTCACATCATCCCAGACCCCAAACGCTTCCCCACAGAGCGCTCGGCGCTTTCCAAAACCTCGACCTTGAACTCTGCAAACGTGATGCCCCTGGACAGAGTCTAAAGGCAGCAGGTGGCCTTTCGTCCAGGACATCCAGCAGGGAGCGGTGGCTCCAAGGGCAGCACCACAGCCCTAGTGCCAATCCCCATCCCAACGCCTTTAATGTTCATTAAAAGGTGAAAGGAATTCAGCCCCACTCCTACCTTGCAGATTCACACAAAGCATTGCTGACTAAACACCAGCTGATCTATTTTGATTATTCATACTTTAAAAAAAAAAGTTAAATAACGATCAGAGTCCTCCCCCTAATGCTGATCTGGAGCTGCAAAACGGGCACGTGAGATGCTGACAGCCCTGTCCCCTGACTGCGGCCACCCTGGTTGTGTCAGGGTACAGGACACACCGTTCCACCTCCCCAGTCCTGCCTGGGACAGGAGCTGCCCTGGCTCTGTGTGATACCATCAGCCCAGGGTGCTCTGCCAGAGCTTTAGCTATTTTCTGCGCCTCCAAGCACAAAAAGTCCCAGCAGGAAGGCGCAGGGATGGAGAGCAGGGTGCCTCCTGCAGCCATCCCAGCACAACCCACATCAGAGGCTGCAGAGCCCTGGAGGGAGCAGGGTGGCTCCAGCACCTCTGACACCAGCTTTCGGGGAGAGCCGCTCAAGCCTGGCAAGATGTTAGGATTTAATGGTAGCAGTTCAAGGGGAGCCAGAGAGGCAGTGTCAGCACAGGCAGACGGGGACAAGGGAACAGTTCCAGGGCTGGAGGAGGGAATTCTCCAGCTGCCAGGCAGCTCCAGGCAGCGTTGCCCCCAGGGCACCCAGAGGAGCCAGTTCAGAGCTGTTAGGAGGGGAGGAACGGCCCAGATGGAGTCTCATTAAGGCAGTTACACGGTTTACAAGCTTGTTACAGCTTCGGAGCAGGGAAATGTGCTGGTCGCTTCGCTAGCTGAGCGAGGACAAAGCAGAGCCTGTTCCCCAAAGGAAAAGCCTCGTGCTCAGCCAGGCGCTGACGTCAGCTCCTTTCCATGCACAAATGCAAGGCGGGCGCAGGCAGCTTGCCAGCTGGGATGGCAGCAGGACAAGCTCCCATTCGCCTCTCAAGTGGCCACAACAGCCAACTCCCAATAAGAGCTCCTTTCAGGCGAGCGTCCCAGCGCAAAGCTGTGTTTGCGGGTGAGACGCAGCGGCTGGGAGAGCAGCAAGGGCCAGGAGCGCATCACCCTGCGGGGAGCCTGCTCCTTGCCGGGGAAAGACAAGCGTGAGGCACACAGCCTGCGGATTAACAGACTTCAAGAAGCAGTTTCCGAAGGGTGGGGGAAGGGAGCTGCTTCAGGTTAGGTAGTTTTGCTTTATTCTGCTCAAGTGTGTTTTCACTGCACCCTCAAAGGGCACAAGCTGCCCACAGCACCACTCAGCACCAGGGAGGAGGAGCAGGCAGCAATGGGTTCCAGTGCCCTCTAGAGCACTGCAGAGCAGAAATTGGGACAGATCCCTAGATACAGCCAGTTTGCTCAATTAAAAATGTAAAATTAAAAAATCCATGCCTTATCTAAAAGCAACCCTGTGAGCAGGACTCCTACACGCGGCGCAGGCTCTCGCTGGCCTTCGGGCGCTGGAAGCAGACACAGCGTTCGCTGTGCACTGTAACAAGGACAAGGGCAGAATTGTACAAGTCATAATTCCCCGGAAAGATTTTCCTAACAGCTTTACAGGAGAGAACAGATTAACCTGTTTTTTGCATTCCGGGCATTAAATAGAACTTTTTGAGCAACCTCCTTCGAGCAGACTTGCTGCTCAGGGAAGTTTTGCTCTCACGTGAGAATTCCAGTTTTGGTGAGTTGCGGTTGCTGCCGCTCCCGTGAGGTGCGAATGGGAGGCAGTCGCATCCCACACCGCAAAGCGAGAGCTCACGCGTCACTGCCTCAGGTCCACTTACCTCCTGCGTACATTACAGCCAACATGATGGAGGAGATCCAGGAGACTTTGCTGCTGCTCGCATTGAAGATGACCTCAATCTCTTTGAAGAACACTGTGATGGATTTGGGGAAGGCATAGGAGAACCCGATAGAGATGAAGGCTCCGATGACCACGGCCCATCCCCATCCTCCTTCAGGAGGGGTGTAGCCCACGGGGCCTCCGACGGCCGGCGGCATCTTGAACCAAGTTGACAGCGACTCAGGGGAGGTTCAGAGATCTGCAAAGGAAAGTATCGGCTCAGGTGAAAGGAGGAAGCTGCGTCCCCGCTCCCCAGCACGGGACAGCACAGCACACACTGGCACAGCTCTGGTGCCCCAGAAGGAACACTCAGGGTGCAGCAGCACACAAGCCTCAAGGCTGTCCCAAAACACGTGCTCGGGTTGCCGCTGGCCTTCAAGATCCCTGGCCAGCAGGTATTTATAAGCAACACATTTAAGATATGACACCCTGACCCGAGCCGCAAAGGGCAGGCAGCGTCCTTGCCAGCAGCAGCCGGGGGTACGGGGGACACTGAGCAGGGCAGCAGACACTCTGCTCAGAGCTCACCTGCCCAGGCAGAGCCCCAGCAGCTTCTCCAGGACCCCGATCCCAGCACCACAAAACCTAAGGAAGCTCTGGGCCACCCAGAGCAGGAGCAGCACAGTCGGGTCATGAAATGCAGACGAAGCAGGGGAATGAAGTCCACGGGCAGAGCCAGGACACCCCCAAAGAAAGAGCAGGCAGGACTGGCAGCTCCCTCGCCAGCACTGAAGGTCACAGGCTGTGGCTAAACTTAAGCCTGAACCGTGACCGGGCAAGGCTTCCACGTGTGGCCAGTGCTGCCCAGCACAGCACCTCAGCAAAGCCCAGATCCTCGGGGCTTCAGCCCAGCAGGGTCCCCCCCAGCCCAGCACGAGCAACCTCTAGGCATAAAAACATTGCACCTCAACTCAGAGCCAGAAGGGAGTAGAAAAAAAAAAAAATCAATAGGAAAGCACCATCCAGGTTTGCTGAGGTGTGGGACGCCCTCAGAGAGACCAATTCCAAGCAACTTGCAAAGCAGCAGGTCAGGCTGCTCACGCCTCCCCCGCGCTGCAGCTGCTGCACATCTGGATCACACGCCAGGCTGTGGCAAACAGGCTGTGTGAGGCGGCCGAGCACGGCACAGGCATCCCGGGAGGAAATGCAGCAGCGCAGCTGCTCACAGTGTGCTTTACGCTAGTCAAAGCGGCAGGAATGGCTGTGCTTCCCAGAGCTCCCGTCTGCCCCTGCGGATTTGAGAAGCCACTTTGACTCCCACAACAACCAGAGTCGCCCACACGAAGCCTCACCAGTCAAGGGCAGGGGGACACCAGGCTCCCTCTCCAGAACCCACCCCTCGCTCTGCCGCTGTCTGCTCTGCTGCTCAGGCTTCCACTTGAAGACAAAGCCACCTCCAAGCAGAAGAGCTCTCCCAGAGCTGCCCGGGTCGCCAGGCGCAGCAGCAGCCCCGGAGCAGTGAGGCTCAGGGAGGTGCAGCCTCCTATTTATAGCTCGCATCCAGTTAGGCTCACGGCGAGATTACCATCTCAGCCGCGGCTGCTGACATGCCAGCATCTACCTGGCACGTCCCCACGTGCCCTCAGTGTACCACACAGAGCAGAGACACCAGCCTCGCTTTTGCTCACTGCGGTGCCATCCAAGGATCCGGGCGTCCTGGGGGTAGCACAGCCAGCAGCCCCGAGCTGCAGGGAGACCCCACTCCTACCTGCCACCAGAGTCACCAGACACCGCACCGGGTTTGCCTGAGCCACCTGACACCAGGATGCATTCAGGTGATGCCTGGGACCCACACGGGGCACAGGGAAGCACGGGAGGCTGGTTTCCGTAAGCCGCTAAGCCTGGTTTAGCCCAACCCAGCCTGCGATTTGCACTGGAGGGTATTTTCCTGCGTCCCGGCCAGTGCGACACATGACCATCACAAGCAGATCCAAGCCACCCACTGCTCCAACAAAGGAATGATTTACAAGATGCCGTCCCGGGCACGTCCACGGCTGAACTCTGCCCAGGAGCTGGTTTCCCCTCTCGGACCCTCGGGGACCGCAGGCCTGCAGTCCCTTTGACACCGCGGAGCCCACCTGATGCTGGGATGTCCAACTGCAGCATCCCCAGGGCTCCCACTGCATCCACAGGCACTAGGCTCTGCAGAGACCTCGTACCTCTCAGCACGGGCAGCAGCTCACCCACCCATCAGACCTCTCTCTCTCTCCGAAAGCCCCTGGGTTGTGTCTCGCATCACTTTCCCACACGTGCTGCCCAATGGAGTTTCCAGCCACCTCCTGCTTTGAGTCACACCGAGCTCTGTGTTTGGTGAAGTATAAAAAGCATCACTAACTTCACTGATGTGCCCAAAACATTTTTGAAAGACAAAACTACCAGGTGGCGGCAAGAAAAACCACCAGCAAGGAGCACAGTCTCCTTGTGAGCACTAATTAAAACCACCGGCAACAACAACTCTCCAAAGCAAAAGGCGAGGGGAGCCCACGTGCTGGGGATTCTCTCGCCTTTTGCCCCTGACACACACTCACAGGTTTAGTTCTTCCCCTGCTCCGGAGCTAAAGTGCAGGGGCTTGGCTCCTCTGTCTGTCCTCGCCCTGCGTGCAGCTTTCCTCGTCCTGCAGGTGCTGGGGTGGCAGCTCCATGAAGCCAGGGCTGCTGGCGGGTTAGACATGACCCCTCTTGCACAGCGAAACACCCCGAGCCGAGCAAGGCTTGAGCCCACAAAGCAAGATTCCCGAAGCCTGACGCCAGAGGCTTTCCAGGACGGGTTCTGCATGCCGCAACAGTTTTCCCTGACTCATTCAAAATCCTTATTAAGAAACACCAGTTTTCGAAAGCTCTCCCTTCAACCACACGAAGCCTTTGTGCCTATTTCCCCCTTGTCCTGACACAGCAGCAGTTCCAGAGAAAGGAGGGGGGGACAGAAAGCACACCTAAGGCGGATAGTTCAATGGGAAAGCTTCCCTCCCCTTCGCAAAAAACACACAGTACACGGTTACGACATTTACAGCTTTGGAAGAGCAGCAACAGGCAAGAGGTGTTTGGAAACCAAATTCACAGCTGCCAGGCAGCCAGCTACAGTTTGCCCTATTAGGGAATAAAATAAGCATATCTGCAGTAATTAAGACTGATGAGACCAAGTAATGATGTATCAAATCTGCTCCCCGTAAACCTCCTGACTAAGAGGCAGGAATGGGTAGCCTACAGCAACCTACACAGCAACAAGGAGCAGGAATTGAGGCCTCTTATCACCTCAAAACAGACCCTGAAAAGCCCAAAAGCCTTCCCGTCTCTGAGGTCCTACACACAAGCGCAGTCCCCCCTGCTCCAGAGGGGCCGAGAACAGAAAGACTAAGACTTTCGGTTACATAATGCGGCAAATTGCTGCGCTTTTCAAGTCCCAGCCTGGCAGGACTCCAGAGCGGAAAGACAAGAGGCTCACATTTATAAAAGCACTGCAAATGCCACAAAATATTTCTGGGGCAAACCTTTTATGAAAGCTTCCTCGCTCCTTTTTGGGGTCAGCGGAAGAGGGGCAGCCTCCCCCCAAGCAGGGACCATGCACCGTACACAGCCGCTTCCCCACACACCCCTCCAGCTCAGGGCTCTCCTGCTCCAGGTGCCCACTCACCTGGCATTTGGCATCGCATGAGTCTGCAAAACCCTCCCCGCAGAGCAGGGCACTCGGAGCGGCTGGCAGAGCTGCACAGACCAGGCTGGAGCAGGGCAGACCCCCAGTCCCAGCTCCCACAGCTGGTTCCCACAGGCAGGAGCTCACCCAGCACCTCCACACACTGGAAAACCATGCGGCTCATCCCCGGCACTGCTGCTCCCAGCCATCTGCTCCGAGCACCCTCTCCCAGCTCTAGAGAGGGATTTGGCAACACTTAGAGCAGGATCTTGGTGGCAAAAAAAATTCTCCTGGCACACAAGAGCCATTTGAGCTCCTCACACCTTCTGCAGCCGGACCTGGGCCCCACCTGGCAACAGCAGCAGCTCCTGCTGTGAGGGGCTCCTGCCCAGCAGCCCTGGCAGAGGGGAGCCTGGCGAGTGCCCCTTCCCACCAGCCCCATCCTGCAGCAGCATCCAGAAGGGCACAAAACACATCTAACCTTCACCCTGCCTCCCAAAACCAGCTCAGAGGGATGGACTCTCCCAGTGCTCCACATGCTCTGGGGCAGCACAGGCTGTCAACATCCCTCCAGGACATTCCTCTGCAGCCCACGTGTGGGGATCCAGCACACCCTGAGCATCCCATCTGCTCCTCAGATCCAAAGCGAGACCTTGTACCCACCGCTGGGGAAACGGAGGTGCTGGCAACCGCAAGCTTTTCACAGCCAATAATGCTTTACAGCTTCCAAACTGGCCTTTTTCTGGCCAGAAGCAAGATGAAATAGAGATTGTTACGAGCTAATGAGACGCTACTTTTGCCCATTTTAAGCGGGTTTATAGCATTAAGCACAGAGCAGTAATTCCAGCGGGTGCCCACAGTCGGGGTTCAACCTGGTGCACATGGTCTACGTGACTGCCTGGCGCTCACGAGGGCTCCGCACCAAGACAATGGGCGATTGAGGTCCCGCTCAGCGCTGCGCTGGCTCTCGGGGTGAGGTGAGGTCAGTGAGACGGGCAGGCTCTGCTCGAGGCCAGCAGCTCGCACGGGCGAGCTCAGGGGTTTTGCCAGGAGCGGCTCACCGGGACGGCCGGCGGGTCTCGGCTGTGCCGTGGTGAGCCAGCCCGGTGAGCCAAGCCGGGCACGCAGACAGGCAGACGCCACAGGGCACGGCGGCCGCTCGGCTGCTCCCAGCTGCACCCTCTGCCCGCACGAGCCCCAGCCTGCGCCGAGCACCCACTCACCCTGCAGGCACCCAGCGCTCCCGACACGGCACAAGCAGCTCCCTCGGCCGCTCGAGGATGGCTCCCAGTACGGCAGCCACGGCAGGCAGGCTGGGAGCCGCCTTCAAGTGGGATGTTGGGATGGTTTGTCAAGAGCTTTAGAGGGAACGACCAATCAAAGAGAGGGACTGGCAGCTATTGCTGCCTCCCAGACAGGTCCCATCCTGGTCTGCTGTGCCCATCAGCACCAGTGAGGGATGAGCAGGGACCAAGCAACTTACTGGCACAAAGAGGCGTGAAGTCAAGCCTAAGCAAGTCATCAACAAGAGGCCAAGGCAAAAAGCCTGCCTTATTCCTCTCCTGGAGCCCAGACACAGCTCTCCTAGAGTCCCCAACCCAGAACTCCACAAGAGAGGGTGTACAAGCAGGTTACATCACGCGATGCAGCTCTTCGGACACCCTCTGGGCTCACAGTGGCTTCAGCCTCAGGCTCAGCACCCACAGCCTCTCCGGAATCAGCTGCTGCCACTTCAAAGTGGGGATCTGCAGGGCTGCAGGAGAGGCACAGCCTTGTGGGGAGCGTCACACGCGGGTCTGAGGGGCTCAAACAGCCCTCACACCACAAGGTGCCACCTCTCCAGCTCAGAGGCGCTGGGGATGGAGCAAAACCACTGCCGGGCAATGCCCACGGGCTCAGCTCATGCCCCCATCCCTCGGGAGGGGCTCCCCACAGCCTCAGTGTCCCCAGCCTGCAGACCCCGAGGGCTCAGGAGGAGACAGGGACTCTCAGTCCCAGTTCAGGGTTTAGTGCCAGGACAAGCCGTGCTCTGCCAGGAAGCAGAGAGGATCCTCCTCGCCCCAGCGCTGCTCAGGAACACCCTGCGCCCGCTGGGAAATCCTCAGAATGATAAAAATGTGGTCCCGAGCAGCCCTGGCATCCCTTCAGCAGACACCTGCACCGCAGCCTGGGACAGACGAGGGACCCAGAGTCACCACAGAGCTCTGCTGCCAATCCTCTTCCCCCGAGCAGGGGCCTGAGCTGTCCCTGTCCCCAGACATCACCAGTGCAGCAGAGAAACCCACCCGGCAGCACTTGGGTGCCAGGAATCACCTACAACCCCACGCGAAACTCCTTGAATCCTGTGTGCAGTTGTGGGCCCCTCACCACAAAAAGGATGTTGAGGCTCTAGAGAGAGTCCAGAGAAGAGCAGCAAAGTTGAGGAAGGGGTTGGAGAACAGGTCCTATGAAGAGCAACTAGAGAGAGCTGGGGGGGTTTATCCTGGAGAAGAGGAGGCTGAGGGGAGACCTCATTGCTCTCTACAACTACCTGAAGGGAGGTTGTAGAGAGGAGGGAGCTGGGCTCTTCTCCCAAGGGACAGGGGACAGGACAAGAGGGAATGGCCTCAAGCTCCACCAGGGGAGGGTCAGGCTGGACATTAGGAAAAAATATTTCATGGAAATGGTGATTGGGCAGTGTCAGAGGCTGCCCAGGGAGGTGGTTGATTCCCCTTCCCTGGAGGTGTTTAAGGGACGGGTGCATGAGGTGCTGAGGGACATGGGTTAGTGTTTGATAGGAATGGTTGGACTAGACGTTCCGATGGGTCTCTTCCAACCTGGTTGTACTATGATTCTATAAAACGTCTTTGGCTGCAGCACAAGCTCAGCAGCAGCTCCAGGGACACGTCTGCTCTGAGTCACAGAGGCTCCTGCTTTCCTCAACCTGATTCCCCAGAAGGAAAAAGGAAAAAGCCGTAAAAGCTCAACAATGGGACAGGAGCTGCGGCTCCTAAAGGGATGCACCTCGTTCCCCACAGCCTACGTGCGGCTCTCCAGCTCCTCAGTGAGGAAACGGGAAAGAATTGCCTGCATCACAGGGTGATGTGGAGGCCGAAAAGTGGAGGCCGAAAAGTGGAGGCCGAAAAGTGGAGGCCGAAAAGTGGAGGCCGAAAAGTGGAGGCCGAAAAGTGGAGGCCGAAAAGTGGAGGCCGAAAAGTGGAGGCCGAAAAGTGGAGGCCGAAAAGTGGAGGCCGAAAAGTGGAGGCCGAAAAGTGGAGGCCGAAAAGTGGAGGCCGAAAAGTGGAGGCCGAAAAGTGGAGGCCGAAAAGTGGAGGCCGAAAAGTGGAGGCCGAAAAGTGGAGGCCGAAAAGTGGAGGCCGAAAAGTGGAGGCCGAAAAGTGGAGGCCGAAAAGTGGAGGCCGAAAAGTGGAGGCCGAAAAGTGGAGGCCGAAAAGTGGAGGCCGAAAAGTGGAGGCCGAAAAGTGGAGGCCGAAAAGTGGAGGCCGAAAAGTGGAGGCCGAAAAGTGGAGGCCGAAAAGTGGAGGCCGAAAAGTGGAGGCCGAAAAGTGGAGGCCGAAAAGTGGAGGCCGAAAAGTGGAGGCCGAAAAGTGGAGGCCGAAAAGTGGAGGCCGAAAAGTGGAGGCCGAAAAGTGGAGGCCGAAAAGTGGAGGCCGAAAAGTGGAGGCCGAAAAGTGGAGGCCGAAAAGTGGAGGCCGAAAAGTGGAGGCCGAAAAGTGGAGGCCGAAAAGTGGAGGCCGAAAAGTGGAGGCCGAAAAGTGGAGGCCGAAAAGTGGAGGCCGAAAAGTGGAGGCCGAAAAGTGGAGGCCGAAAAGTGGAGGCCGAAAAGTGGAGGCCGAAAAGTGGAGGCCGAAAAGTGGAGGCCGAAAAGTGGAGGCCGAAAAGTGGAGGCCGAAAAGTGGAGGCCGAAAAGTGGAGGCCGAAAAGTGGAGGCCGAAAAGTGGAGGCCGAAAAGTGGAGGCCGAAAAGTGGAGGCCGAAAAGTGGAGGCCGAAAAGTGGAGGCCGAAAAGTGGAGGCCGAAAAGTGGAGGCCGAAAAGTGGAGGCCGAAAAGTGGAGGCCGAAAAGTGGAGGCCGAAAAGTGGAGGCCGAAAAGTGGAGGCCGAAAAGTGGAGGCCGAAAAGTGGAGGCCGAAAAGTGGAGGCCGAAAAGTGGAGGCCGAAAAGTGGAGGCCGAAAAGTGGAGGCCGAAAAGTGGAGGCCGAAAAGTGGAGGCCGAAAAGTGGAGGCCGAAAAGTGGAGGCCGAAAAGTGGAGGCCGAAAAGTGGAGGCCGAAAAGTGGAGGCCGAAAAGTGGAGGCCGAAAAGTGGAGGCCGAAAAGTGGAGGCCGAAAAGTGGAGGCCGAAAAGTGGAGGCCGAAAAGTGGAGGCCGAAAAGTGGAGGCCGAAAAGTGGAGGCCGAAAAGTGGAGGCCGAAAAGTGGAGGCCGAAAAGTGGAGGCCGAAAAGTGGAGGCCGAAAAGTGGAGGCCGAAAAGTGGAGGCCGAAAAGTGGAGGCCGAAAAGTGGAGGCCGAAAAGTGGAGGCCGAAAAGTGGAGGCCGAAAAGTGGAGGCCGAAAAGTGGAGGCCGAAAAGTGGAGGCCGAAAAGTGGAGGCCGAAAAGTGGAGGCCGAAAAGTGGAGGCCGAAAAGTGGAGGCCGAAAAGTGGAGGCCGAAAAGTGGAGGCCGAAAAGTGGAGGCCGAAAAGTGGAGGCCGAAAAGTGGAGGCCGAAAAGTGGAGGCCGAAAAGTGGAGGCTCATTGATCTCTCCAACTACCTGAAAGGAGGTTGTGGAGAGGAGGGAGCTGGGCTCTTCTCCCAAGGGACAGGACAAGAGGGAATGGCCTCAAGCTCCACCAGGGGGGATTTAGGCTAGAGATTAGGAGGAAGTTTTTCACACAGAAAGGGTCATTGGGCATTGGAACAGGCTGCCCAGGGAGGTAGTTGAGTCACCTTCCCTGGAGGTGTTTAAGGGACGGGTGGATGAGGTCTTGAGGGACTTGGTTTAGTGTTTGATAGGAATGGTTGGACTAGAAGATCCGATGGGTCCCTTCCAACCTGGTTGTTCTATGATTGTATGATTCTTTCACCATCTCACGATACAGGAGCTGCACAGACGCTGCCTGCTCCCCACCAGTGGCAAGGAAATAATGCACCTGGGTTAGCAGCCAGAGCATTTATGCTTCCCAAGGTCTTTTATGAACTTGACAACATATGGCTCTATCCACAGAGCATCCCCTCCTCATGCTCCCTGAGGCTGAACCGGGTTCTCCCTGGCTGCCCTGCACCCCTCACACCAAAGGAGAAGAAACCCGCCGCCCTTTGGGAGTGGGTGGGACATTAACAAAATGGCACGAAGCGATGCTCTTAGTTAAAAGCATATTTAAATTCTTTTTTTTTTTCTTGCACAAATGCAAGACCAGAGCTTTAAAATACCAGATATTTAGGAAATACAAGGATTTTTGTTTTGGCACAGAGCTGTGTTCGAGCAGGTGCTCCCAGGGATGTTGACACAGGGTAAAGGTTTGATTCCATGTGGTTCTCCATGGAATCCATCTCCTGCCCTGAGAGTGAGTTTCATAGAATCGTGGAACAACCAGGTTGGACGAGACCATCGGATCATTGAGTCCAACCATTCCTATCAAACACTAAACCAAGTCCCTCAGCACCTCATCCACCTGTGCCTTAAACACCTCCAGGGAAGGGGAATCAACCCCCTCCCTAGGCAGCCTGTTCCAATGCCCAATGACCCTCTGTGTGAAAAACTTCCTCCTAATCTCCAGCCTAAATCTCCCCTGGAGGAGCTTGAGGCCATTCCCTCTCGTCCTGTCCCTTGGGAGAAGTGTGGGAGGCAGGAGCCATTCACACCTGTGGGAGCCTCCCTGGGAGGGGAGGATGATGCTCAGCACCTTCCCAGGGCTGGACACAGCCCCTCCCGTGGCTCTGGGGCACATCAGCACAGTATCCATGGTAATTAAGAGATTCCAATTAAGAGCTTCGCCAGCCCAGGGGTTAATCTGGGCGAGCCCCTCAGCCCTAAATCCCTGCTCGGGGGGGTGTGGGGGGTGGTTCTGCTCTGGGACCAGGCCCTGCCCCATTCCTCGGCGGTTTCTTACCCTCCCCAAAGCAGCTCAAAGCCACCAACAGCACTAATTCCCCTTGTTTAGCATGAGAAAGGGACCCCTCAGCGCCTCCACAAGGGCTTCAGGCTCCCGGAGAGCACTAAAGCAGCACCAGCGCCTCACAAAACTCTCCTGAACGCAGCTAAGAAAACACAAAAATAATCGAGCTTTTCGCGGTCGGAAGGCGCAAGGAGCCCGGGAAAGGGGGGGCAGCAAGAGCCGTGGCAGAGCGAGGAGGACCACCGGCCTCAGGGGAGGTGGCCACCTCCCCTGAGGCCGGTGGTCCTCCTCGCTCTGCCACGAGGAGGTGGCCACAAGCCCCACTCCCTGTCCCAGGATGGGCCTGCACCCCCTCAGCCCCCCCAGGACCCCCCCTTCAGCCCCCACTCTAGAGCATCTCCAGGACAGCAAAACAGCCCCAGAAGGCAGGGGGGAGCCCCCCCCCCCCCAAACACCCACAGCCAATAACGTTCCCAGGGGTGTAGGAGCCCCCCCCAAGCCCCCTACACGTGGGCTAGTGGGGGCAGCCCCTCCAGCGACTCGGGGGGAGACCCCCCCCCCCCATCCCAGCCCTTATCGGGTCCCCAAAAGAAGCCAGCCGGGAATGGGGTTCATCGTGGGGGGTGGGGGGGGACGGGGACCCCCAGATTCCCTAAATTCCCTAACCCAATTAGAGGGGGCACCGGGATAAGGGCTTCCCCCCCCCCCCCCCCATCTCTCTCCTACATTCACAAACACCATTCGCTGCGGGAGCCTCACCCACACGGGGACAACAAACACCCCCCGGGACCTCCAGACCCGTGGGGGGGACCCCCTCGCCTCCCAAGCCCCAGAATGGCGAGTACTCCCCCCCCCCCCCCCCGTTCCCAAGCCAGGACCCCCCCCAAGCCACAGAGAACCCCTCTCCCGGCCCTGGGTTCCTACCCTAGGAACCGCAGGGACCCTCGCGGCTGCAGGGGGGGCCTGGCCCTCGGGACCCTCGAAGCCCCTGCGACCCCCGTCCGGGTCACGGATCCTCCAAGCCCCGGGCACCCCCCTCCCGGCAGGGGACCCTCGAGGCCCCCGGGACCCCCTAAGCCCCTGGGACCCCCCTCTCGACCGGAGACCTCTCGAAGCCCCTGGGACCCCCCACCCCGGCCGGGGACCCTCGAGGCCTCCGGGGCCCCCCCTCCCTGCCGGGGACCCTCGAGGCCTCCGGGGACCCCCCTCCCTGCCGGGGCCCCTCGAGGCTGCCCTCCCGCGGCCGCCGCCACGTGTGTGCTGGGCCCGTACCTGCGCGTGCCGCCGCCGGCCCTATGCGGCTGCCCCCGCCCCCGCCGCTATAAGCGCCGAGGGGGCCGCGCGGGGGGCGGCGGGAGGGGGCGTGGCGGGAGCGGTAAGCCCCGCCCGCCGCGCCCGGCCCCGCCCACCCCAGCGGTACTGGTGCGGAGGGGGTCTGGCCGCGGCTCGAGCCCCGCCCCCCGCCCGCCACGTGCGCGCCGCCCCCGGCCCCGCCAGCCGTGAGCCCCGGCACGTACCCACCCCGCGGCTGCAGGCGGCCAGGGCTGCCCGCGGCGCCGGTGAGCAGGGCACCGAGGCGGGATTTGAGCTGGAAGGGGCCGAAGCCCATCCAGCTGCAGCCCTGCCCTGGGCAGCCACACCTCCCCCTGCATCGAGGGCTCCCAGCCCCACCCAACCTGCCCCTGAACCCCTCCAGGGATAGGGCAGCCACCCCTGCTCTGGGCAACCTGGGCCAGGGGCTCCTCACCCTCATAGAATCATAGAATCATAGAACAACCAGGTTGGAAGAGACCCATCGGATCATCGAGTCCAACCATTCCTATCAAACACTAAACCAAGTTCCTCAAGACCTCATCTACCTGTGCCTTAAACACCTCCAGGGAAGGGGAATCAACCACCTCCCTGGGCAGCCTATTCCAATGCCCAATGACCCTCTGTGTGAAAAACTTCCTCCTAATCTCCAACCTAAATCTCCCCTGGTGGAGCTTGAGGCCATTCCCTCTTGTCCTGTCCCCTGTCCCTTGGGAGAAGAGCCCAGCTCCCTCCTCTCCACAACCTCCTTTCAGGTACTTGTAGAGAGTAATGAGGTCTCCTCACAGCAAAACATTTCTCCCTAGGGTCTCATCTCAATCTTCCATTTTTCAGCTGAAAACAGGGACCCCTGACATGGTCACATTGTGGAGACATTGACAGCAGGAGAGGCCAGAGGAGCCAGAGGAGCCCAGAGGGTGAGAAGGGTTGGCCTAAGTGAGCATGAAGATGACCACAACACAAAGGTTCTTCAGGCTATGAGTGGCCATTTAGAACACCTTATCAGCAAACACTTTCTTCGGAAAACACATCAGTTTCTAAACAATGACAGAGGCTGTTCCACCAACACCCTCCCCAACAATGCTGGGATGGACGTCCAGGCAGGCAGAGCCCAGGCCTCCCCTGAGGACCAGGCTGAGAGGCCTTCTCTTCCCCATCCATTGTCACAGGGTTGCTATGATGGGTAAACTCACCCCCATCTCCTCGCTTTCAGGTTAAAATCACTCCTGCTATCCCTGCCCTCCCTGATCCAGAGCCCCTCCCCAGCTTTCCTGGAGCCCCTTTCAGCGCTGGAAGCTGCTCTAAGGTCTCCTCAGAGCATTCTCTTCTCTAGGCTGAACAGCCCCGACTCTCTCAGCCTGTCCTCAGAGCAGAGGTGCTCCAGCCCTCGGATCATCTTCTTGGCCTCCTCTGGACCCCTTCCAACAGCTCCAAGCCTGTTTGCAGATTCCAGAGCTGGACCCAGGGCTCCAGGAGGGGTCTCAGCAGAGCGGAGCAGAGGGGCACAACCCGCTCCCCACCCGCTGCCCACACTGCTCTGGCTGCAGCCCAGGACGGGGCTCCCCTCTGGGACTTGTACCATGTGGGTGGCTCAGCACAGGGGTGCAGGAGTCCCCCAGGGTGTCCAGTGCCTCCAGTCTCCCGCAGGAGAACTCCCAGACGCTGGAAAGTGTCTTTATGAAAACCCACCAGCTCTTGCTGGACTGCAGTGTTTCACCTGTTCACCACCGATTCTGACTGTTGGAGTGGGAGCTGTCTGGCTGCTTGTCCATCACAGGGATGTTCCTGGTGTATCCACAGTTGTTTTGGTTGGAACCAGGCCACGGGCGGCTGCTGCTCCGTGCCCCGAGGAGGGCTGGGGAGGAGCTGGTTGCTGCTGAATTCCCCTCACAATTCAGTTTTGTGGGAGACGAGGGGCCTGCCCAGTGCCCCTGTGTGCAGCACATCCACTCCTCGGCATCCAGAGCAGGGGTGGCTGCCCCATCCCTGGAGGGGTTCAAGGCCAGGCTGGATGGGGCTTGGAGCCCCTGATCCAGTGGGAGGTGTCCCTGCCCATGGGAACTGGATGGGCTTTGAGGTCCCTTCCAACCCATCCCGTGGTTCTGTGATCGCAAGCAGAGCTCCTCAGCCTCTGGGTGTGAAACTGCCCATGTCCCCCACACATCGAGCACCCTCATCCCCTACCAGTGCTGAACACCACACGGGAGGATGGTTATCTGGGAATGTTTTTCGGAAGGATGGTTATCTGGGAATGTTTTTCCCGAGCTACTGCCTCCAGCAGCCTAATGACACTAATTGTCCTCTGGGTTGCACGTCTAGTGCTGTAATTTGTTTGAGAGCTGAATGAAGTGTGGTAGAGTTCAACACGGAGCCGAGAGAGGGAATGAAGGAAGAAAGCAGTGATGTTCTGCAGATGGAGCCGGAGCAGCTGCGAGCCCTTCCCTATCAAAGGGAAGCAGCGTGTCTGCGGGTGTGCTCCGTGCATGTCACGGCACCGTCGGGCCAGGTGCGGCCGATAAAAGCAAAACAGGGACCACAACAAACTCATTCGCCCACTTGTGAGGCGCCATCCGCCAAGAGGGAGTGGGTGGGAGGTTCTCTCGGTGCCTCTGGGTGGCTGCAGGGAGAGGTCTGTGCTCTGCTCTGCTCGGACAACACGCTGAGTAATCAAAGGGCAGGTTTGGATCAAGTGCCAAGCGCCAGCCAGCTCGGCCATTCTTTAACTCCCCAACCAGGGTGAGTGCTCGGCACTGCCTGGACCGAGTGCTGGAGAGGATCCCAGACGGGAAATGGGCTTCCAGGTTCCCTGGAGGAGCCCCAGCACCACCAGGATGGATGGAGCCGTACGAAAGGGTGTCCTTTCTCTGGGATGAGAGCATACGGCCGAGCACAGCCGTGTTTTAGAGAAATACAGAAGATGGGAGGCCGGGAACAGCCAAGCCCGGGCGAGCAGGGAGCTGCCGGAGCAGCGATGGGGCTGGAACAGCAGGAGAGAAGCCGTGGGAAGCACAGCAGCTGCTGTTGGTGCCTGTGATGCTGTTTCTTCTTCTTGTGGAAGGTGGAAGGGAGTCCTTCCTCTTCTGTGCTGCAGCGTTTTTGTCTCCTTTCAAAGACGGATTTAATATTAATCCCATTAGGAATCTTTTTCTTATGAGGAAAACAGGATATTGTTTCAGGATATTGGGCAACAAAGCTGTCCTTGAACAGCAGCTAAGCAGCTCTGCAGCCTCGGGGTTGGCCCCTGCGCTCTGGACACCGATTGAGTTCAAAGTCGGGTTCAGCCAAACCATCTCCATCCCAGAGCTCGGGAGAGGCCCCAGCAGAGCAGCTCAAGCTCAGAGGGTCTGTGTCCGGCTGGAAATACTAAGGACCTGGAGTAAACTTCACATGTAATCACCAGCTCTGATTTCTCCTGAAATTAATGTCTCTACCAGGTGTAAACACACTCTTCTGTCACAAATACACATGTTCTGCTTGATAAGAGAGGCAACAACATGAGTCCAAATCCATGAATTATTGGAAACCTCTCGGGAAAGTCTGTTCTTCCGAGATATCCATCCTAGCTTCCTGACTAGGCTTTGGGAAAAAAGGGTTTTCTGAACTTTTGGATTCGCATTTCACTTTAACAGGCTTTGAGTTTACCCATCATAGCAACCCTGTGACAATGGATGGGGAAGAGAAGGCGACTCAGCCTGGTCCTCAGGGGAGGCCTGGGCTCTGCCTGCCTGGACGTCCATCCCAGCATTGTTGGGGAGGGTGTTGGTGGAACAGCCTCTGTCATTGTTTAGAAACTAATGTGTTTTCCGAAGAAAGTGTTTGCTGATAAGGTGTTCTAAATGGCCACTGACAGCCTGAAGAACCTTTGTGTTGTGGTCATCTTCATGCTCATTTAGGCCAACCCTTCTCACCCTCTGGGCTCCTCTGGCTCCTCTGGCCTCTCCTGCTGTCAATGTCTCCACAATGTGACCATGTCAGGGGTCCCTGTTTTCAGCTGAAAAGTGGAAGATTGAGATGAGACCCTAGGGAGAAATGTTCTGCTGTGAGGGTGGGGAGCCCCTGGCCCAGGTTGCCCAGAGCAGGGGTGGCTGCCCCATCCCTGGAGGGGTTCAGGGCCAGGTTGGATGGGGCTTGGAGCCCCTGATCCATGGGAGATGTCCCTGCCCAGGGCAGGGGTGGGACTGGATGGGCTTTGTGGTCCCTTCCCACCCAACCCTTTCCGTGGTTCTACGATCCCCATGTGACGGCTGGTGACAGCAGGGCTGGGGACACCCCGATTGGCAGGGTCGAGGGGAGCCCAGCCCTGCGGCACCGCTGTCCCCTCCACCCAGCTATGAGAAAAATGAACTGGAGAGGGAGATCCCTCTGGGCACCTACCACTACCCGAAGAGTCTCAAGGACACCATCCTGCTTGGACCCAACGCTGGTGCCAGCTCCAGTTGGTCTGCCATGCGGTGAGTCCTCAGGCTGCACCAGGGGAGGTTTGCATTGGATACTGGCAACAATTTCTTTACCGACAGAGTGGTGAAGCCCTGGCAGAGGGTAACTGTGCTGCAGAGGACTTTGCTGCCGCATTTGCTTATGTTTGGCTTTTCCACATCCTGCCAAAGAAAGACAAGACTGTGCCATGGTGCCTGCTGCCTGCATCCTGGCAGATGAGGTGCCTGATAGTCCCTGCCAGGAGAAGGATGCTGTCCTTGGCAAGCTTGCCTAGAAAAAAGGGATCCTTGACAGCACAGACAGCACCTAGCAAATTGTGAAAGGTGTCACACGTGCGCTGTGCTCACCCCTTGACCCTCGCCCTATGCCTTTTCCTCATCTTTTTGCTCTCTGGCTCCTTTCTGTGGGCCCCTCGTGCTGAACACACACCAGCATCACGTCGCCTTTTGCCACAGAGCTTATCTGTCACAAGAAACCGTATCTCTGTTCCTCCTGCCTCGGAGCCAGAGGAAAGTGATGCTGTTGGATGCACTTTCCAATGCTAATTCGCTGCTGCGCAAGGACTCTGGCAGGGTCTCCGCTTGCTCTTCAGGGAGCGCGGGGGCTGCTGTCCCTTGCAGATTGCCATCCCATATGTTCCCAGAACAGTGATTCGTTCCTTCCACGCTTTCCTTCCTCGTTTCCCGAGCGCTGGCTGCCTGACAAGCGCATCTTGGCAGCTCCATTCCTGCACCGAGGAGGCGGCGCTGCCCACGGGGTGCGTGGCAGATGCTGGTGGTTCCCCACGCAGGCAGGGGCTGGGGCCAGCGCTCCCCAGGGAGCCTTTGGAATCCTGCAGGATGCCGGGATGGGCCCTCGCCACGAGCTGTAGGTGACCCATCCTCAGGGGGATGCTGATGGATGAGCAGCCCAGGGCACAGCTCTCCCCCTCCCATGGGGCCAGCACCCTCAGGACACCCAAACCAGTCTGACCAGCCAGGAGATCCAGTTCTGCTGCATACGCAGATGCTGGGATGGGATCGTCTTACTCAAAAAAGCTTCCCAGCATCTGGGGACCCCTGAGGAGAGGCAGGGGTACCAGGTCAGGCCACCGTGTCCAGCTCTCCCGTGGGATTGCTGCTGTCCCAGAACATGCTGTTTTAATGACTCTATTCCTGTTCTTGGGGTGGAGAGGAAAAGGTGGGGGCTTCGCAAATATTTTAACCATGTCCTGCACCAAATAACTTCATATTTTGATAGCCCTGCCTCACCTGCATTTCACTCTCCCTTGTATCCTTGCCCAGGGAGCCTGTTTCCACCTTGTTTTATAGGCTGCCTTGTGTGACCCAGAGCTGTCAGGCACTGGTAGAATTCGTGGACATGTCTCCTGATCTCCAAACATGCTGCAGCACCTCTCCATCTCCACATGGCGCATCTTTAGGACCGTATCCCACTAGGCTGCTTCTGGGAGGATGGGACTTTCAGTGATCTCAGGGCAGCATCAGCACAGGGATAAGCTGGGGCTCAGGTTGCTCTCCAGCTCTGGTCCTGCTTTGCAGCATCTCTAGCTGCTGTTGCCTTGGGATGTGGCACGAAGCCTGGCTCCTCTTCACAGTACTTGAAAATTTTGGACCTGTGTTATCTCGGGGAGCTCAGGGCACTCTCAAATCTCAAAAAAATGGAAAGGAGAGGACTGCCTGAGAGTCCGAAGGGCTGAGGGCAGCTGCCTTCCTCCAGGCCCAGGGCTTGCCGAGCACTGCTTACGGAGCAGGAGGAGGCTGGAGCAGTGGGCAAGCAGTGGGCAGGGCGAATGCCCACTCTCAAACCCGCAGGTGGCCTCAGCCGCTGCCAGGGCCACCCCTGGGCAGTAAGTGGGGTGACAGAGGATGTGTCTCCTGGCCGCCATGTGGCCCACGACTGCCGAGACGTCACGGCTGTGCGAGTCCCCGGGGAGGCAGCGACACTGAGCCAAGCGCCTGCCGAGAACAGACAAAACACAACCCCCAGTATTTGTTCTGAAAGCGGCCCAGCATTGCTTTGGCCTCAATGAAACTGCAGGATTATTTTCCTTAAGTATTTTTAAACCTGGTGCCTGGCAAGTGCCAGAGGGCTGGGATTTCCTGGCTGGAGCACACAGGTCACGGCCGGCGAGGAGCCTCCACCTGGGAAGCCCTGGCTGCCAGCACAGGATGGCCAAGCCTGGGGAGGAAGGCACCTGCAGAGCAGGCTGCGTGGCCACCGCGGGCTCTGTGCCTGCAGACCCCAGGGCTCAGCACCCCTCTGAGCCCCTCCTGGGCACACAGCTCTCTGCAAAGCCCTGTGCCACAGCCACTGCCCGGCCGGGGTCTCCATGCCTGGGACCCATCATAGAATCATAGAACAACCAGGTTGGAAGAGACCCATCGGATCTTCTAGTCCAACCATTCCTATCAAACACTAAACCAAGTCCCTCAAGACCTCATCCACCCGTCCCTTGAACAGGAAGGATGGAAGAAGTCAGGAAGGATGAGCAGAAGTTGCAGGGGGGAGGTCAGGGATGCTCTCACTTTCTTCTGCACCAGTAAGAGGGATGCAGAAGGGGTAAGGTCCTGGTGGTTCAGGCTGGGTGTCCAAGAAGGAGCACCTCTGGAACTGAATTTGTGTCTGTGAAGCCAACGTGACCAGCTCGTGAGGCTGGCACAGCCACCACGCTGGGGCTGAGGGGCCGCAGAGCAGGCATCGCTCCGTCTTCTGTCCCCTGGCAGCCCCGAAAAAGTGCTCTGCAGAGGACGGCACCACAGGGATGAGCCCGTGGGACCATCCAGCCCTGCTCTCCCTCTCTGGCCTGGCTCAGTGCTTGAGAGTTCCCCCAGAGCCCACTGGGTAGTGAACAAGGTGGCGCCTGCAGCAGGCAGAGCCAGCAGCGCCTCAGCCAGCGCAGCCACCTGCTCCCTTCTCTGCAGGCACCACTTCCCTGCCAGCACCTCCAGCATCGGCACTGCCGCCGAGCGCTGCTGTGCTCTGTGTCCCCGAGAGCACTGGGCATGGGGGCAGGAGAACGCAGCTCGGAGAGGCAGAGAGGCTGCCCTGACCCAGTGCATTTTGTAAGCACCTCTTTGCCCACAGCCCCGCAGGCTGCACAGGGGTGAGCTGGGGTGAGCTGGGGTGAAAGGTGGGGAGCGCAGAGAGCTCTGCGCGTTGGCAGCTGCTCTCCCCACGTAGCCCTCGCCGGTAGGACCAGGCGGTTTGCTGCCAGTCAGCGCTGCTGAGCACACGACCCATTGTGTGTGCGTGTAAATACACGTCGGTGCTGCTTGTTCCAAAACCCCACTTGTTCCGTTCCCAACGAGCCAGGACTGACAATGTCAGGAAAGCTGCCGTCCCCCCGGCTTTGTTCGACCGCACTTGTTTGGAGGAAAGATCCCTGGAGAGGAGCTCGGCACGGGCTGCTGTTGACAAGGCGCAGCCCTTGCTGCAGCCACAGGAGCCCATGGGCTCTGCGCCTTCCCAGGGCCATGCTCAGCATCAGTGCCAGCTCTGGGGAGGAAGGAGCGGGGAGCAGAGCCTGTGGGGCAGGGAGATCAGCCGTGGGGCCCTGGGTGCTGGCTGGAACCCGTCCCAAAGGCTCCCTGGGAGCTGGCTCCTTCTAAAGTGGGTCAGGTCCTTTCGCTGCACAAACACCAGCCTAGATCCAGCACTGCCAAAGTACACTGGCAGCTGCAGGTCGCCCTGGCCCCCACACAGGCTTTTGGGACTTTTCCTTTTGCTGCTGGAAGGCTGGGACAGCCAGGGTCAGAGAGGGACGCAGGTGGCTTTTCTCTGGGAAGCAGTTGCTGCTTCATCAGGACCCGATTGCTGCCCTGTCCGCAGGCTGGTCCAGTCTCTGTCCCGCAGGGATGCTCTGTGCCAGCTCCCTCTCCAACCTCCTTCCGTGTCTGTGGTGCTGTGCGGCTGTGCTACCTGCAGCCTGAGCAGCTACAGAGGAGAAAACACATTTACAGACCCTAATCCTGCCTCCCAACTCTCTGCTACCAGGGATGAGGTTTGGGTAAACACAGCAAAGCGCTCGTCAAAACCATTTCTCACTGGCAAGTTCAGTTCTGCTTTTTTCATCTGCTTTTCGCGCTGGGTTTACACAAGCCCTGGTGGCTGAGCTGCGGAGGCAGACGTTGTGTAGAGCAGTTTAATGAGCCTTAGGAACAAGCCAGGACTGACTCCTCACCCGGGCAGGTGAAAAGTCTCTGCAGCCACCTACGCGTGGCCACACGGCAGCCGGTGGCAAGCGCCAGCACAGGCGCAGGGCATGGGCAGGCTCCGGGATCTCCTCCAGAGTCAACAACCACAGCCACCCCCTAAACAAATCCCAGATCACCCACACGCAGAGCACAGGGTTAAATGTGCCCAATGAGCTGCTGCTCCTCTATTATCACGCCTGCTCTAATAAGAGCTGATAAGTCAGTCTTTTGTGGGACGACAAACATTTCTGTTATGCCCCAAGCTCAGCTCTGGGATAAATAACAGCCCTTGTTTTTGAGGAGATCACGCTCCGTCTTAGGATAAAGGCACTGCTACCCTTCCCCTGCTCTACAGGCTGTGGGGTGGTAGAAAAAGTTGGAGAAAACGAGAGCAGGAGCTGAAGACAAGTCAGACGCATTTGCATTAAGCTCCTTCCACATGTGTGTCAAGCAGATAATCCCTTATCACCCCCGTCCAGAGTTAACCTTATGAAAAGCTGTGGTGGGAGAGTGGCTGCACCTGCAGTGTTTTAGATTTCAGGGTTTCAGCTGGACACAAACATCTGAAAAAAATGTTCTAAATGCTTGTTTTCGATTAAACCTCTTGCCGCCGGGTACAAACACTCATTTTCTGGGTGGGAGTTCACTGGGGCACAAGCACCAAAGATCATCGATCCCTGGTAAAAGCCAGACTGTGCCCAGCACACGGCTCGGGCGGCAGCGGCTCTCGTGGGGCTCGGCAGAGCTGCCTCCCAGTTTCCACTTCCCCATCCCAACCCAGAAGGTCGAGGAGGATGCTGAGGTTTCCTACCGCCCGCTGGCAGCTGGGGGGCTGCGGGCAGTGGTCCTGCTGGGCTGGAGGCTCATGGTGAGAGCCGTGCTCTGCTCCCAGCAGCGCTCCCGAGCCCCCCACGTGGCCCCGGGCCCCCAGCTCCGCTCTCCATCATCTCCATCTCCCTGGGGCTGCTGGGCCGCGGCGGAAGCTGTGGTCACGACTGTTTTTCTGCCCTAGCTCAGCTGCTATTCTTACACACCTCGGGGGTTGAGCCGTGTTTACTCTGCCTCAGAGATGGGATTCGGCTCTGCTGTGCCTCAGAATAGGTCCTCGCCGGCCGTGGGCAGGTCGGGGCTGCGCATGCACGTGGCAGCGTCACCTCGTAACGAGATTACCCTGGAACATGATGGCTGGGAAATAATCCGCGGTATCATTCGGCAAATCCCGGGATCCAATTACCCTTCTGCATGACACCTCTGCGCAGCACGAGGAGGCCGGGGTCCAGCTCGCTGCCCCTCCGGCAGCCGCCCACCCGCCTCCTCCGCCGCCCTGAGCCCTCTGCCCCCGTGTCAGTCAGGATTAGCAGAGCTGGCGTTACCCTGCGGGACCCCCGACCTTCCGCCGGGCTCTGTTGTGTTTTCTCGCCCCAGCACCAGGCTGACCTCCGTCCCTCGATGGATCCAGCTGTGCCGCTGTGCGGCTGGCTCGGGCGGCGATGCCGGGAGGATGGGGCTGCAGGAGAGGGGAGCAACAGCACTCTGGTGACCCCAGCCATGCGGAGAGCATGCACCCTGCCTCCCACAGCAGCTCCCTTGTTTGCAAACAGTTTCCTAGGGCATTTTCCTTGTCCCAGCGGCCAGCGTATCCCTTTCCGTGAGAATAAAGCCCGGCAGCGGTGCCAGGGCACGCAGGATGCCCCGCGGCCGGCTCGGCGTGCTCCGCTGCGGGCGCCGCAGTCGCTCCTGGCGCTGGCAGATGTTCAGACGCCAGAGCTGCTGCCAAACCAGGCAGGGAGCACGGCCAGCTGCAAATTTCGGGTTGGTTTTTGGAGCCTTTGAATCGCTGGCCGGCTGCCAGGTTTGTTATTTGTTAGTCTAAGTATTTTTTTTCCCAAGTGAATTTGAAGCTGGCGAGAGGAGCCGGACAGAGGGAGCTTTGCAGGGAGGGGCTCAGCATCCTCAGTGCGGGGGGAGCCGGGATGAGGACAGGACGCTGTGGCACGGTCCATCCTGCCCCTGAGACCCGGGGCAGCCGGGCAGCGGCATGTGGTGCTGCTGGCAGAGCCCTCGCAGCAGGAAACTCTGATTTTCCCCTCAGCTGAGGAGGGAATACAGTCGAAACTCCCACACCCAGGGCAGAGTTCATGGTGCAGGGTCTGTGGCTCGGCAGCCCCATAATGCTGTGCACGATCCCTGTGGTGTCGCAGGCCTGTGAGCCCAGGCTGGAGCACCAGGCTGAGCAGGGGATTCGGAGCACCCGGCTCTGCCTGAAAAACTCTGGGGTCCCACTTGAGGCCATGCAGAGGCTCAGCTCTGTGTCCCAGATGGGTTTGCTCGGCTGGGGGCTGACCCCACCATGGTGCATCCTGGCCCTGCACTCGGGCCCTCCGGCACAGGGCACTGCTCTGCGGCTCCAGCCTTGTCCTTGCACAGCCCCAGAGAGGCTCCCAGCTCCCACCCCCAGCCGTGCAGCCACAGAGCTCACCAGGGTGGCCCAGGGAGCCCGTGGGAGCCACCGCGGTGCCCAAACCTGCCTCAGCCTCCCTGCCTGTGCCAGCGGAGTCAGCAGAGATCAGGAAACGGAGCAAAACAAGGGCAGTTTGCAGGAGAAGAAATGGCTTTTCCACCTTGGAAACCTGAGTTTCAAACCCATTTTCCTCCAGAGAAGGGAGACAAAAGCTTTGGGAGGGAAGGGCCATGCGGCCACCTCAGAGGGTAGGGGAGGAGAGGAGCAGGACAGAGGATGGCAGGGAGCCATGGGAGCAGGGACAGGACCATGGCTGGGAGGCAGATGCCAGCAGGAGGGAGCCTGCCAGGCTCTGGCTGAAGGTTACTGCAGGTGACTGGACAGTATCCTGCTGTCATTCCTGTGCTTCCCAGCTCCCTGCCGCCTTCCCTGCCATTGTTCGGCAGCCCCAGGGGTGAGGGACAGCAGGGAGACTGGTTGCCCTTCCTCCCTGCTCCAGCTCCCTCCCCACACCTTGCAAGAGATGCCCATGTCCAGTTGCTGTGGCGTGAGCCATTGGCCACCCAGCGAGGTGGGACCAGGGCACCGTCCCCTCCCGCCTACCCCGACACCCAGACACCAGCGAACAGCAACGGGACAGATGGCAGCGACCAGCAGCTCCCCAGGAGCCAGCCCCAGGCCAGGGGTCCCACACGGACAGGGATGCCTCTTCTCCCAAGGGACAGGGGACAGGACAAGAGGGAATGGCCTCAAGCTCCACCAGGGGAGATTTAGGCTGGAGATTAGGAGGAAGTTTTTCACGGAAAGGGTCATTGGGCATTGGAATAGGCTGCCCAGGGAGGTGGTTGATTCCCCTTCCCTGGAGGTGTTTAAGGGACTGGTGGATGAGGTCTTGAGGGACTTGGTTTAGTGTTTGATGGGAATGGTTGGACTAGAAGATCCGATGGGTCCCTTCCAACCTGGTTGTTCTATGATTCTATGCTGCCAGCAGCCAGAGGCAAGGGTCCCGCAAGCCCTGTTGGCCTCCCTGTTCAGACAGACAAAGCCTCCATCCTCAGGCAAAGGCATTTCTGTCCCATTACTTCATTCCCTCGACATTAACGTGGTGGGTTCTGCAAGGAGATCCTTCCACCTTTATTCCCGTGGCCGCCATGGCCACACCACGGGGTCTCTCAGCAAAGCCAACTCACACTGGAGCTCACACACTGGGAGCCTCACACGCAGCCTGGGTATCGAAGAGAGGGGAACGCGGGAGCGCTCTGTGTCAGGGCTCTAGCCCCAGGCCAGCCTGAGGGGACGACGGTCACTTCTCAGTTGCTTGCTTTAGGCATCACTGCAAAACAGCAGGATCCTGCTCCAGGGCTGTGTTGGGATAACGGTGTTGGTATGAGAATGAGCTCCCCTGATGAGGTGCCCTTCGGAGAACTTGAATGGGGGCTCCAAAACCGGTTGCAAAAAAAGAGATTAAGATCGGTATTTGACCTTCTTTATCCTTTTTCCTTCCTACTGGAGCAAAAATATTCCTGTTTATTGCTGTAAGCCCTTGGGGGCTGTGTGGTAAACTCCCAGTGGGAATGACTGTCTCAGGAGATCAGAGATCTGGAGGACATCCCTTTGCCAAATTTACAGTGGCTGCTGGCTCTAATCAGCCTTGTTTATCTCTCCCTGGGGTGGCATTTGGGAAGCTCACACAGGTCAAACACGGGACAGTTCCCTCTTTGTTACCAGACACCCAAAACCTCCCTCCAGGCCCCTGGGAACCTGTCATGGTGTGGACACCTTCTTCACTCCTCCTGGAGAGACCAGCTCTGGGGCCACCGCAGGTCTGGGAGCAGCGACCAAATGTGGTGCTCCCGCTCCGAGAGCTCTGCCAGGAAAGGGCCAGGCGAGGGACAGCTCTTGGCTACTCCCAGCACCGTCTGCTGTGCTCAGCCCCATCACCCCAAAGGCAGCACAGCTCCTTCAGCCACCACTGACCCCACTCTGGTCCCACTCGGTGCGGTCGCCCCAGCTGCTCAGCTCTGCCTGCTCTGGGGAGCGGGGACGGCTGCAGCGCCTGTGCGCTCACACCCTCCCTACTGTATGTTCTCCCTAAGAAAATAAAGCATCACTGTCCGATTAATTATGTGAGTTACAGAGCAATATTTTTCCCAGAGTCACCTACTGGTTCACATATTCGTCTTCCAGGCAGCTTAGCCAGTAGCCTGGCAACACGGTGACCTTGTGCTCTGCTCAGCTTTGAGCATTTTATTAGCCACACTGGACTCTCTCCACCGCTCCGTATTGCTGAGCCCCTCATTAGTACAATTAATAAGCTGCTTCTGTCAATTCAATCAAATGTCAGGCTCGACAGCAGGAGAAAGCTTTGGCAGATCAAGTAGGGGAAATTCTGGGTAGCACTGGGAAATTGCAGGAAACCTTTCATCTCCCCCAAGGAGCTGAACAAGAATGGGATTGTGGGATTGGGATTCTCTCAGGTCATGTTTATTTATCGGCGGCTCGTTAGTATAATAAATCAGGTCCCCTGTCACTTTGAATGAAGTCATAGGTTTGCTGGAAGGAACTTGGCAGAACACCTTGATATTATTAGTGATGGTGCAGACAAAGCCTCGTGAAAGGCGATGCCCAAGCACCCTCACACGCACCCGCTCATCCCTCACCCGCTTGGTCATCCCAGGGCAGCGCCCGGGGACCGGGATGGTCTCAGGACGCACGGTGCTGGTGGCACAGCTGCAGTGTCCTGTGTCCCAGGTACCTGACAGCCACGGGGAGGGATGCTTTGCCCTGCTCCTGCCGCCTGCTTGAGGAGATGCTCGTGGTGGGAGGCATCGCTGCCCTGGTCCTGCAGGGCACATAGCCAGGATGCGGCCGTGGCAGCGCAGAGCACCGGGCAGGCTGCACAGGCTCTGACCCTGCGCCGGTTGTCACGTGTATCGGGCACGTGTGACGCACTTTGCCCTTCACACCTCCCTGCATCCCGCCAGACTTTGCCCTGGCTCTGCTGTCCGTGTGCTCTTTGGATCCCGTGCCGGTTCCGGGAGCTCCCGCGGTGCCCGGAGGTGTGGGGCAGGGCACAGCTGGCGAAGGTCTGGGGCTCACAGAGCTGTGCGGCTGCTGTTCCTCAACTTGACGGGTCCACGTCCCCTGAGCAGGACCTGCCAGCAGCAAGGGACCAGGAGGTGGCTTTGCAGAGCCTTTGGTTTGATGCCGCCCCTGAAGCAGGCACCCTGGCAGGGCCGAGTGGGACGTGGAGGTTTGCTGGAGGTGCTGAGGACGTCACTGATGTCCTTGCCTGGATCTGGGGCTCTTCCACACTGGAGAGCAGCTCCGCAGGGCAGTTCCTATCCTATCGCTGAAAGTAAAGCTGGATGGCACCAAGAAAGAGCTGTGGCTGCTCTGACGTATCTGAGTGTTCCACATACAGCAACATCACAGCTCTATGGCCCAAAAACCTACCTGAAATAAACTCCCCCGTGGGACTCCTTGAATCTGGTCTGACCACGAAAATGTAAACCTAAATAAAGTCAGATATTTAAAATACTCATTTCCATTTAGTTTAAACGTGGGTGAAAGGTTATAAAATAGCAGCTCTATTTTATTGTTTAATTTGTCACAGAGTTTGGTCTCCACGCTGGGATAAATATTAAAGCATTCCTCGCTTATTGCTCATGGACCCTCTTCTGGGGGCAGATGACTGTCGATTCCACGGCCTCGGAGCCTGCAGGATCCTTGCAGTGCAGGGTCGCCTGACTCAGCTGCAGGATCTTCTCCAACCAGTCCAATCCCTACCTCCATCCCCTCCCATCCCCCTGTGCAGGTCCCATCGGAATCCGCCTGGGAAGCGCCCCGGGCCCTGCTCCCGCTCATTAGCTCGCTTGACTCCAGCTGACCCATAAATGCTGAAGGAAACAAACAACCGGGAGGGGAGGGAGAGGAAGGGCTGCAAGTGTTGGCCACACATCTGCAGAGCCAAGCCCAGCTCCAGCTGAAGATGCTATTGTCTTGCAGTCATTTCCCAGGAAAAACAGGCCTGGAGATCTCCTCACTGTCCCTGGGAAGGGCTTGGTGACTAGCAGGGTGTGTCTTGGGGTAGCCCAAAGGCCATGGGGTGCTGGGAGCTTTCGCTGTGACTGGGGTTGTTTAGCCTGGAGAAGAGGAGGCTGAGAGGAGACCTCATTACTCTCTACAACTACCTGAAGGGAGGTTGTGGAGAGGAGGGAGCTGGGCTCTTCTCCCAAGGGACAGGGGACAGGGCAAGAGGGAATGGCCTCAAGCTCCACCAGGGGAGATTTAGGCTAGAGATTAGGAGGAAGTTTTTCCCAGAAAGGGTCATTGGGCATTGGAATAGGCTGCCCAAGGAGGTGGTTGATTCCCCTTCCCTGGAGGTGTTTAAGGGACGGGTGGATGAGGTCTTGAGGGACTTGGTTTAGTGTTTGATAAGAATGGTTGGACTAGAAGATCCGATGGGTCCCTTCCAAACTCGTTGTTCTATGATTCTATGACTTCTTGGCCATACAGTGCACGACACCACAAGCAGACGCAACTGGAATCCTGCAGCTCCGTGTCTTCGGGCTACGTGACACACACACACACATGGCAGCTCCTTGGCCGCTCCAGGCTCGTGTCCCTGCAGCCACCAACCCAAATGAATCTGGGCTCGGGGAGGAGAGTGCGGCAACGTGTGCTCTCAGCAAGACCTGCAAGCCTCGGCCAGGTCCGCGGCTGCTGCTCTTTGGACTTTGCCAGCCCTTTGAAGGGCCGCTCGCAGGCCGGGTGGCTGTGGTGAGGTTGGTGCCAGCACTTTGGGAGCACTGGGGGGCTGGTGGCACTGCTGCCTCCCCCTGCACCGCTGCGGCCGCAGCGGTGCAGGGGGAGGCAGCAATGCCACCAGCCCCTCAGTGCTCGCATCGTCCTGCAGCATCCACCACCCCTGGACAGCCAGTAAATGCCCCCTCCCTTCTTATCTCCCCTTTAGCAGCAGAGGTCTTGGCATCTCCTTAGCCCCCGTTTCCTCTCCCAGCTCTTGGCCGAGGGAGAACAATGGGGCTGAGGGCAGCGGAGCCACAGTCTGCCCCTTCCTCTGGACACCCTCTGCTCACCGACCCGGGCACCCACTTCCCAGGGACTCACGGCAGAGCCAGACTGCACAGGGGAGACACATCCCACTCCCCATCCCAGCAGAGCGCGGCACTGGGCATCCCACAGGGGCCTGGATGCTGGTGGGAGCCATCCCAGTATGGGGATGGAGGCAAAGGCGCTTCGGTGCTGGCAAGGAGCCCCCAGAGCCCCCAGAGCCAGGAGAACAGGGCTGAAAGCAGGACAGGGCAGATGTGGGAGAAGGAGATGATCAGGGAATCAAGGGAGAGAGAGGCTTTTATGGTGATTCATTGGCCAGGCTGAAACCCTCCACCTTCGACATTAAAGAGCTCATTTCAGCCTGTGCTTGTCAAGTCTGGTAGGTTTAAAGACATCCCCAACTTTCCATCCTTTGAGGAGCAGGGAGAGGAACACACTCTTATCTGGATGGAGTGCTGATCGGGAAGAGCCTTGCGTGTTCCCAAGGAGCAGCAGGGTCCCCAGCCAGAGGTGCGGAAATATCGCCCAGACAAGGTTGGAGTTACACTCAGACCAAGCACCAGCATTTCCGAAGGCTGCGAGGAGGCAGTGGGGCAGCAGGGCTGGGAGCCCAGCACCACTTGGCTTTCCCCAGTATCCCTTGGCACCTCCAGGCACCCCTCAGCATCCCTAACACCTCCAGGCACCCCTCAGCAGCCCCAACATTTCCAGGCACCCCTCGGCATCCCCAGCACCTCTAGGCACCCCTCAGCATCCCCAGCACCTCCAGGCACTCTTCAGCATCCCCAGCACCCCTCAGCATCCCCAGAACCTCCAAGCACCCGTCAGCATCCCAAACATTTCCAGGCACTCCTCAGCATCCCCAGCACCTCCAGGCATCTCTTAGCATCTCCAGCATGTCCAGGCACCCCTCGGCATCCCCAGCATCTCCAGAACTCCTCTGCCCTCCCCACCATCTCCAAGCACCCCTCAGCATCCCTAACACCGCCAGGCACCCCTCAGCATCCCTAGCATCTCCAGGCACCCCTCAGCATCTCCAGGCACCCCTCAGCATCCCCAGCATCTCCAGAACTCCTCTGCCCTCCCCAACATCTCCAGGCACCCCTCAGCACCCCTAGCATCTCAAGGCACCCCTCAGCATCCCTAGCATCTCCAGGCACCCCTCAGCATCTCCAGGCACTCCTCAGCATCCCCAGCATCTCCAGGCACTCTTCAGCATCCCCAGCATCTTCAGGCAGCCCTTAGCACCTCCAGCACCCCTCGGCTTCCCCTGCAGCTCCCTGGCCCTCCCAGCCTGGAGCAGGTGGGGTTTGCTCAGCACCCAGCACCTCCCTGGCTCCTCCGCCAGGGCTCGTGTGCCACCCAGCGGCCAAACCCTGCTGCTCCGAGCAGGGAGGGAGCAGCCACGCTGGGATGGAGCCTGTGGAGCATCCTCAGGGGAAGGGAGGAGAGGGGAGAGGAGGGGAGAGGAGCAGCCCAGGCACTGGGCTTACACCACTCCCGCCAGGGTCAGGCAGGGACCGTCCTGAGCCAGGCTGGAAACAGCTCCGGCAGGACAGGCTGAGAGAGTTGGGGTTGCTCAGCCTGGAGAAAAGAAAGCTCCAGGGAGACCTCGGAGCAGCTTCCAGTGCTGAAAGGGGCTCCAGAAAGCTGGGGAGGCATTCTTGGCCAGGGAGTGCAGGGAGAGGGTGAGGGAGAAGAGTTTTCAGCTGAAAGATGGGAGATATACACTGGACATAAGGAAGACACATAAGATCTGTTAGAAGTGCTCCAGCCCCTCAATGTCCTTCTTGGAGTCAGGGACCAGAATTGAACCCTGGATTCAAGGTCCAGCAGAAGTGGGGGCGGCTCTGCTCGCAGTTTGTGACACAGACCAGGGCACCTTTGGCTTTCTCGGCCACACGAGATGTTTCGCTGGCCGAAGCTGCCCAAGGAGGCCATGGCTGAGAGAGCTGGGGGTGTTTATCCTGGAGAAGAGGAGGCTGAGAGGAGACCTCATTGCTCTCTACAACTACCTGAGAGGAGGTTGTGGAGAGGAGGGAGCTGGGCTCTTCTCCCAAGGGACAGGACAAGAGGGAATGGCCTCAAACTCCACCAGGGGAGGTTTAGGCTGGAGATTAGGAGGAAGTTTTTCACACAGAGGGTCATTGGGCATTGGAATAGGCTGCCCAGGGAGGTGGTTGATTCCCCTTCCCTGGAGTTGTTTAAGGGACGGGTGGATCAGGTCTTGAGGGACTTGGTTTAGTGTTTGATAGGAATGGTTGGACTAGAAATCTCTTCCAACCTGGTTGTTCTATGATTCTATGATTCAGGGGCCGTGAGGCGGGAGAGGGGCGCGAGCCTCCCCTCAGCACCAGGATTAGCCCCTCCCCTCCCATTCGCGCCCCCTGATTGGCTTCTCCCACCTGGCCCCGCCCCCTCTCGTTGTCCAGCCTCTCTCTGATTGGCTCCGCTCTCCTGTTCCCCGCTTTTGATTGGTTCTAAGCCTCGTCGCCCCGCCCCCGCCCCACACC